>LAPY01001961.1:50003-68016 GCA_000970635.1 Eragrostis tef | reverse complement strand
GATGAATCCAATGATATTCATTTCACATTCAAAAAATAATTATTTAAATCTATATTGTTGGTCAAAGTTTTAAAAAAAACGTCAATGGTATCATATAATTAATAACGAAGGGAGTAAAATATGTTTTCACTCTTATAAATTTAAAGTTTGCACAAACATACATTGTTGCATTCTCTATCAATTTACTTTTTGATAGGTTTTTTTAATTGTCTGCATTGTATTCTCCACAAATCAAATATTTAAAACATCAAAAAATTATGCAAACACTTGAGAAACAATTTCTTCCAAAAATATATTGATAGACTATGTGAGTGCGTATCTTTGTGCAAAGTATTAAATTCTAATGTATTTTTATGTATTGAGGTAAAACTATTGAAAACGATTCTTTTCATGACTCATAATCAGACAAGAATACAAGGAATAATAGTGTGTCTCAGTCGATATTATCTTCGTCACTGTGTTGGGGATGAAGTCATCTTTTCTCAGCGTGCTAGAGACTATTTTGCCGTCTTTAATATAAGTTAGATATAAGATGTCCTTTGGGTGTCTTTTTGTCAAAAAAAAACCCACTCTTGCATCATGGGTTGCTAGTAATTGTTGCAATACAACATAAGCCATATGATCTAGGCACATTAAGATTATTCTGGAACCTAATGGTGATACATGTCAAAAAATAAATTACTTCTCTTGCTGTCTTCATCCATCGTGTCTCGATTCGATTATTAATCATGGTGTCTTCATCCATCGTGCTCGTTCATGTCTAGAATCAAGAGGGTTTGATTAAACTTTCTTGCTTTAAAAATGGGGCTTCCAATTCCTACGGTAGCCATCTAGTAGCATTAGTGTAGACTCCTTGCCGACTCTCTCACTCAACTTTGTCTACAAAATCGTGTCGACGTGTAATCGACCCAAGCAAACACAATCATGATGTTTTGTGTAGATGATCCTAATGGAATTGTGCACGTTGGCCACTTAACTAACTTTAATCCTTTTTTAATCCACAATCTCTACGTATTCCCGATTCCAGCAAAAACTCAACTCAGATCAGTCGCCAATCTTGCTCTCTACGTACTCCCGTTAATGAGAATGGAGTCATAAGATTCTATAGTAGAATGTCTCTGGCTCTGGCTCTGGGTCATCTAATGGGTACACGAGGATCCGAGGGAAGGGGGAGAGAAGCCATGTAAAAACAAAGCTGGCATACGATCGATCGTGGCTTCTGTAGTGTGATTTTTGACCTGAACCGTTTCCAAGATTTGCTTTTGGTATGGCATAAGTCAGAGCAGAAGCTGCTCCATAATCAGTAGTCACTACTAATTAAACAGGGTTATAATCTTTCATTGTTGTTTTGTTTTTTTATATTTACGTTGTATTTTGTAAATTCTAGATGTAAAACCTCTGATCATAATGATAATCATTAACGTCTCCTTTAGCCGACTGTAGTGTTCCTATAAAAACAAGTTCGAAAGAAACAGAGGTGATGCGCTAATATGCGTTCAGTCTATCTCTCTTGCCCGCAAGGCACTCAATCTTTCATAGATTTGTAAAGAGGTGGAACAAACATATAGCACTCGCCCCCTTGTTTCTACTGCCACAATTTTAATTCAAACAATTAAGCATCTGCCTATTTTTTATTTTTATTATTTTGGCAGGACATCATATTGCCTTTGCTGATCCTGAAAGAAAAAGCTGTATGCTTAAACATGTTGGAAAATATAGCAATGGAGGATTAAGATGCTATAGTATGAAATGGATCTTTCAAGCTGTCAACATAATTCAAGAAAAGCATGTTTGCAATTTTTTTTCTTTTTCTTTTTTCTTTTTGTCTACGACCTGAAGACGAATCCAAATTGAGCTGGAAGTACTTTCGTGGCCCACGTAACTCGGCTTCGAGCAGCCTATGGGCCCCGTCTGTCTGCCATTTTCGTCCCGATGATATCTGATATATCTTCCATCGGTCCCTAAAAAACAGAGAGATATCCCATTTGTGGTAGTAAGACAAAATGAGAAAGTAGATGATTGTGTCCTCTAAACAAAATTGCTACTACTTTTCCTGCACGATATGTGATTGCTTTTCCATCATGTGTCACGATAGGTTGATAACCTCAATTATTGTTCATGCTTAACCGTCTTGTGTTAGTGCTCGTGCTATTGGACATGACAGGTGTTAGGTAGTGGATTAGATGCGAAGGCTGCTAAGATCACATACATCCATTACTGGTGGTAGGCAGATATCAAGGTTAGAATGTCATATATGTTAAGGTTTGCTCTTGGTGGTAATAACTTCATAGTACTGAAATCTAATATCTAAATTACTTTAGCATCTCATCATACTAGATAGCGCGATCCTTCGCGCTGGGTGCACGTTATTAGGACAGATAACAAATCATTGCACTATACGTGAGCATATTGAAATCCAAAACACTGCACATCGACTGATGTTCATCGTTAGCACTTAATACACGGAGAAAAAAACCAAAATATACAGTTCAACAAAGGATCTTCTCTGCTTATTAGTTTAGTCGAAACTAATGAACGGTCCACAGATGAGCTGGAGACCATGAATATATTTCGAAATCAAATACACACTAGTAAATATCATACAAGGTACTATGTTTGCTTCTTGTCTACATGTCTGCAATGCATTGACTACGAGTAAACTTAACATGTTCAGTTTGCAGTCTTCAGAATCCTCTTCTTCCTGGAGATTGTAGGCCGAGGCTTCTTCCGTACCTCGCAGCCAAAAAAGTAGCTGAAATGAGGTCGTATTGGAGATCTCCACGCTAAAACGTCAAATTTCCCTTGAGGCCTAGCAGTTCCCAGTAGTACCTCTTGCACCGTCATGGTAGTAACCGCAGTACTCTGGTCAAGCGCGGATCTTGTTTCGTAGTCGTCAAGAATTACAAAATCTTCAGACATGTTCACTCTAGGGACATACACTGGTTCAGTTACCTCCCAAATATCAATGGTCAAGCGCGGATCTTGTTTCGTAGTCGTCAAGAATTACAAAATCTTCAGACATGTTCACTCTAGGGACATACACTGGATCAGTTACCTCCCAAATATCAACTTGGTGTGCACCACCTAACAGGTTCTTCTGCTTCACTTGTTTCATGTTTGTAAGTGCCGCGCTCCAGAATCGGGCATCGACGTTTGATCTTAGCAGTTCACTGTACATGTTTGCCGTCAGAAAGCATCCGTTCAACTCGATTGCCATATCCATGGCTATGGCAGCCAGCTTCGGGTGCTCGTCAGCGCTGTGCTTCCAAACAAGCGCACCTTGAAGAAGTACCAGAACGCGTCTTGGTCAATATACTGTAGTCTGAGTGGCGATGTGGTTCCAAAGCTGGCAATCTTGTCCGATCGACTCGTGACAATGATTTTACTGCCACGCGGAATCTGGCGAATGTAAGTGGAGTATAATCTTAGCCATAACCCCTCATCAATGTTCTCACTGTTCAATCTCCGTGAAAACCTATCCCCATCCAGTTCAACAATTAGCAGCACCCTTTCACCATGGAAGACAGTGTTCACAGCAGCATCTCCAAAAGCCTCCACGTTTTCACTTGTAAGATTTCCTCCATTCAAGAACACAATTTGGGAGAAGTGTTCACGCACCCTCTCATCGTTGCAGGCATGCTCGACAAGGGTGCTCTTCCCAACTTTTCTGGGCCCAATGATTGGCAAAACAGAACGGTTTTTGTCACCTGGGACCTCTGCCTGCAACAGGAACCTGACCAAGTGTTCCATCTCGACCTGGCGACCGAACATGCACTAGTCCAAGATCAAATGCATGCTGTACGGCTGCCTGTACAGACGAGGGCATCCACTAAGGAGCACAACAATCTCACTCGCATCTTCAATTGCGGTCTCAAGGCAAGTAACAACTTGTTGGAGCTTCTCTTGTTCATGCGAACTACTGCTGCTGCCCAAGAGACGGACACGTTTGGCAGAGTTCAGTTGGGACGGTGTAAAAGATTGGCTCAACTGGTTTTGGTCTTTGGCATCCCCTTCCTCCTCGGCACGGCGCCTGAGGGTGTAAAGCGTGTAGTAGCCCCTGTACATCTCCTTTCTCATCATGTTCAGCTGATGCAACATCGCCTGGTTCGTGATGCGCCGCTCCTCTGCCTCCTCGACGATGACACGTACCCGGAGAAGCAGCTTCTGCAGCCTGCGTAGCCTCTCCTCCACGGTCGGTCTTGAGCATCTTTCATGGTATCTTTCCATCAGAAAAGATATGGCTCTGCTGGTGAGGTCACTCCAGATTGCAGAGAGAAACATCGCCATGTCGATCACCTAGATTGGCTATCCTTCCTGATAGGAATGTCAGTGGCAGTCGGTGAGAGAAGTGAAAGATGCCGAATGTCTTCTACAAGGGAGGCATAGAATTCCAAGCAATAACAAAAAGAAGACAGGGTAAGTTGATTGTTCTAGCCTAGAGTTAAACGAGAGGTTGACAAAATCAATGTTGTTGTCATCTCTTGGGCAAGCATTTTTTTTTTCTCTTGTGCAAGGAGGAACGACCACGTCCCGGACTTATATGGCAAATCTAGAAGAAGAAAAAACCCTATCTGTGGTTACCTATGAAAACTATATAGCGACTAGGTGCTATTTGACTTCAAAGCACCCGTTGCCTGAGATTTAGTGCGACGGAGAGCCCATGGCTGAGAAGGAACTAGGTGGGAAGAGGAGGAGATGTGAGTTGCTGAGTCGCCAAACAGATGGCAATGGATGGGCAGGTGAGATTTTAAACTACAAAGCACAGTTTCTCTCAAAACCGTTTATCTGACATTGACATGATCGAGAGAAGGCATGAGATACATATTGGCTAGTAATTGTGATGCCCCAATTCTTAATTGGAAGGGACAACAAAGGACTCGGCCCTCCTTCTCTATTTATCAAAGATGGAAGGGTGTTGTTGTTTACATTTGATGCAACAAATTAAAAAAGTACCATATGAAAAAATGGTTCAATATTTTTGATAATAAATTTCAACATTTTGGACATGAAGTTCCAAACACAAAACTAAGTATATTATTTATATTTTTAATGCTGTAATATTCACTTTAAATTATTTTTGTAATCTATTTCAATATTTATAATAAACTATTTCAACATTTTTGACAACGTTGTATTTGTTTCTTTGATACCTTTCAAATTTAATTATCTAGATAAAGTTTTTAATAAATTGTTTTAATATCTAAAACTGTTTCAACTTTTGATGAACTATTTTGACATTTTAAACGTGATTTGTTGAATCAGTTCCAAAAATGTCAATATGTGATACAAACTTTTTTAACTACAATAAAATAACTGTAGCCCTTGAAAAACAATTATTGAATCAATTATTTTGTGTGTTTGACCCACACGGCCCAAGACCCCTGCTGATTTCGGCCTCAACAATCCAACATCTAAATGAGAGCTTTCCTAAATTTGGTCCATTAGCTGAGACCCCACGGCCCATGGCTCCTGCTGGATTTCGTCCCAAGGTTTGGCTCCAACCGGTCACGCTCATCTCAAGGTGGTTTCCCAATAAAAATAAAGTTACATCGTCATGCTCACTCTCTTCTTCTATTCTTGTTCCTATGGTCGTTCCTCCTTTTCTAGATCGCCACATCCATGATGAGCAACGAGGGCTAATGCAAACGAAAATGAAGTTGCCATTGGAATCAAATCGTCGGCCGTCGTTAGTTAAAGGCTGTGCCGTCTTTCATCCAAGCCACTGTTGGCAGTTTTAACGATCGTGATTAGTCTCTAAAGAACAGCAGCCCATCATGCTAATTTTTCCAGGCCTTCTCTGGACCCAGTTGGGTCCAATAAGTAGCGCCACGTTGCGCCGATAGTCGAACTCATCTTCTCCATGGAACTCTGTTACTCTGTCTCACCATGGGAAGACAATAATCCATTCACTTTGGACAAGTTTTTCGTTAATTTCTTCCTCCAATTCGGTGCCTCGAGGCATCATGGTGGGCGCTTTGTAGGACAGGGCAAATCAACTACTGCTAACGAGACCCAACGGCAGGGGGAGGAGTGCCGCAGCGAGTGGGTGCAGGGCGGAGAGAGACTCTGGTCGTTGATAATACGAAGGTCGATGGCGCCATTAACAGGCAGGAGCTTATCTGATTCGTGAGTTCTTTACTTGAAAACATGCAAAACTCAAATACTTCGGTTGGGCATCCTCCCAGGTTACATGTACTAGGCATCGTCTCAGATGGATTGCACGAATTAATCTTCAGAACAAGATCTAAAATGCTATTGCCAGACAAAGAGCAGAACATAGTTGGTTGTGTCTTGCGTGCTGCCAAACGCTCATCTCATTCGCCGCTTTTTTCTCTCTCAGAAATAATCATTGCCGCCGGCTAGATTACCAATTTAATGGGCCTAATTAAGGGCCTTTGGGCTGTTAACCATCTGACGGGGAGTCCACGTACACCACCAAGGTGAAACGGCACGGCCGTGCAGTGAGACTAGCGACAGCAGACGATTTCGTTCCGTTGCCATTGTGTCGGCCGCTTCAGATGCTTCTCAAGCATCATGTGGTTGGCTTTAATCCCACACGACAGCTCGATGACAGAGGAACACATAGGTAGTTAAAGGAGGTGCCTAAAATGGAAATTTTGGAATATACGTATCTCCTGTAAACAACTCAAATTGGCACATGATTTTTTTTTTAAAAAATATATTATGGATTATAAATCTATACAGGGAATTTCATAGACTCAGAATTGTGCCGGGTCTCCTATTTTTTTTTTTAAAAAAATCTAGCAACATTAAACCCGACTCAAAATTTCTAAGTTTTGTAATAATGAACGGCTAAATAGATAAGTGATGTAGAGGTTGGGATGTTTTCATTTCCTTGATGAAATAGATTTCTTTTTATCTACAAAACCGACTCAAAATGCATTACAAATTATTGACTTCTTATATATCCCATAGAAGGACATGAAAATCTTTTAGTTTCTAATTTAATATTTTGAATTCAAGAAAAAGATTAATTAACGATCGAGAAGGCACATACGCTTGCCTGTAAACGAGCAGACGAACGGCAAGTCGGCAACCACCGGAAGTAAATGTCGAAACGGGTGCTTCTTCTCCCTCTGCTTTGAAGAAAAGATCCCCACTTCGTTTTCTTATTTATATCACCATTGTTTGAAAGAATAACCGTGTAGAACACGGACGCATGCAGTACGTTTGATGCCCAACCGTCGACTTCACGCGGCGAGCAGACTCTCTAGAGTCTAGAGTCTCCGTCATCGTCATTTTCTGGTAGCAAGTCGTCGCGTATTCGTCAACATATTCGATCCACACTCGTTCTGCAGGCCAAAGGTGCCATCGGCATCTGAAATTTGAAAAGCGAACCGACGACTTCACGCGGCGGGCAGACTCTAACGGTCCAAGTCTTTCAAAGAAAATCGAATGTGGACGAATATGTAAGCAACGGTATACTAGTAGCAGCGGGAAAGTTTTTAAAAATATAGGTAACTGCTAGTTATTGATTTTATATAGCTAGTATCTGTATGAGATTACAGAACACAAGATTATTAGCTGCAGATCTTCAGATATTTACTCTAACATTTTAGCACCTGTATGACAATTTACTACCGTGCATCGTGTCACAAAATACTTTCACATGCTTGATTCCTGCAGACAACAATATGCGTGGTGTGATTTGACCACACCATTTTTCTTTTGCTTTTTTGTTTCCCGTTGTTAGGTGCCTTCGGGTCTACTCTTTTTTTTAATAGAATACGTAGTCCCCACGTTCTTAAAACCATGCAAGGTGTGATTTGACCATGTGGTCTCGCAAATATCTATGTGGTCTCGTAATTATCTAGCTGTCTATCTAGCTATCTATATGCTGAAAGCTGAAGGAATCACTCCCTTCACAACATTCTAGCCTATGCACCGAAATGTTTTGGTTGCGGAAGGCCTATAGATGACCGCTCCACATTGCCGCGGGCTGGACAGCATCACCGTGGTGGTCATCTCCCATATGACCGTGCTCTCATCACACTACCCTCTCCTTGCTCACGTGGTTAGGCTGGGAGTGGGCCCGTCAATGGGCAGGGCCTAGGTGCCGACCGCCCAGGGCCCCCAAAATACCAGGGCCTCAAATTCCTTACTTACATAAAGGATAAAGGTGAATCAAAGTTATGTAAAATAATTCATTACGGAAGGAACATGTGTGTATATGAGGTAGAGAGCTTGTTCTCCTGACTCCTTTGATATTTTAGGCCAATACTCTAACATTCATTCAATCTATTCTGCCATAATTTCGCCATTGAAGCTGCTCGAAGCACCTGTACCCGAAGGGAACGGAGGAAGAAGATGACTTAATAATGAATTGTTTTTTTGGGCTGCCCTGTGGGCTGTTTGGGCTCTGAACTCTGGGTCTGTGGCCCGTAACAGATGGGTTCCTATGCCTTTTTCCAACCAAAATTCAGATTGGGACCCCACGGCTATTGCAAGCAGTTTTTCTATACCGTTTCCTCGAAAAAGAAAAATGCAGTTTTTTGTACCAGGTTCAAAAAAAGAAAGAAAGAGAGAACATTTTTTCTAAAAAAAAATCCTATTTCCATAAGCCTTTTTTGTTAGTCACGAGTGTCATCAGTATAGAAGATAACTTTTCGCTAATACTTTTTCAATTTTTTTCTTTAGTCCATATGCTAATTTATTATAAAACCCAATTATCTGTATATTATTTTAATCTTAAACATTTTGTGGCCTGTTAGTTAAAAATATCCAGTTGCAAATCCATAGGGCCCTATTTTTTGTTTCGCCCTGGGGCCACAAATTCTCGGAGACGTCCAGTATGGCATGCAGACAGCCAACAAATGTCCCATGGCGTTGCAGCGGAGGTGACACCGAATGTCCTTATGTTGGGGAAATGAATGGGAAGAAATAATCGAGACTAGCATAACGAGAATTGTGTGCTAGTTTTGCTTAGAGGGGCATGTAATTAATTTATTGGCAAAAAGAGAGCAAGCTGGCCACTATTTTGGTACAAAAAAGAAAAGAAAAAAGGAGCTTCATCTAGGAAGCATGGTGGTTGTGTGTGCGTGTCCCACGTCATATTAAAAAGGAAAAGTAAATTTCATAGAGCAACAAAGAGAAGTACTAAGATAACATCTGCACGATTTGTAATCATTGATATAAATATGTGTTTTTTTAAATTCCTCCTGTCATAAATTACATTGTGGATTTGTTTTGTAATTTTCAGAGCAACAGAATCATTTTGTACAGTACATATTTTTGATAATTTAATTTAAATTGAATAGAAAATAAGTTAACTATATGAGTCGTGGTCTGATTTTGTAGCCCGGCGAGTATACCAGGAGTTGGCTAAAATGCAAGCAAAAAACTCGAGTGTGGTGCTCACACACTAAGTTGAAGAGTATCACCCCTGGCCCCCTTCAGCTTGCTATTCGTCGAGCTGAAGGATGAGTAAATTTGGCTCGATCCTTTGAAAGGTAACAAGATAAGGTGACTCGTGGAGAACTCAACGTTCCTGATTCTAGGCTTCCGATCGAATGAGGACGTTTGGAATTGCTATAATATATCATGAAGTAGACCATCAGGGAGGTTACTGATTCTATTGGTGGCGGGCTTCATACAACTAGAGGAACCTTGATCAGCAAAATGACCCTAACCCTAAACCCTGGCCTACAGTACGTGCACATTAGACATACTTCACGTGATTAAAGGCCAAACAACCGACATGTATAAGTTAGTGGCACAAAAAGATAATAGATTTAGAATAAACTTTTGAAATTAAATTGGACTAATGCTATGCTATGCATTTACAATAAGTGTTTTATTTATCAGCTTATTATGCTTCCTTCGGGATAGATAGGCTGTTCTGAACAGATTTTTTGTTCTCTGAAGCAAGCACCATTTCGTCTTATAAGATTGTCCTCCAGCAGCTTAGTAATTTCCAAAAAACCAAAAGAGAGAACCTCCTCAGAATTTCCCACAATCTATTTGGATTCTCATTGAAGAAAAATTAAAAAGAAGGTTCTACAGAATAGCAACACATAAATATTTTTTACATAGACCCAAGAAATAATTTTTTGAACAGAAAAAATTCAGAATAGATAGAAAGTGTATAAAATCTGGAAATGTGTTGTAAGTAATAAAGTCTCATAATTACAAACAGAGTCAATATTACAGTAAACGAAGAAAAGTCACAAAACGGGGGGGGGGGGGGGGGGGGGCAACAATTAAAAGAAACACTTGATTGTAATGTAAATCCTTTTTATGCAATAGCGTTGGGTCCTGCATCCCCCTCCCTAGTCTCCCCTCTGTGTATCTGGTGTGAGAGGTTTGCCACATTAGACTCCACATGCTCTTTCTATGTGTTGCACAAATAATTAAATAGGATGGAAAGGGAAATGGTCTCAGGCAATGGCAGTAGTAACAGACCATGGATTAATGTTGTGTCTATGACAAAAGATATATAATACTAAGAAAACTGCATCTGACAATTCACAGTGTCGGGTATTGTATAACAACGAAAAACACTATAGCTGCATTTTGAAAATCACTGTAGCCACCCGTCCAATTTGCAGTGGCAATGCACCTCATGGATTGTCGCTACAAATCAATTTCTACTAGTGGTTCATGAGAAGGCCCACGGCTGTCGAAGTAGGTGCCCCATTTGGTTGCTCCCAACCCAACTTAGTCGGGTCGTCGAAAATGGCAGCCAAATCCCAGCGGACCCAGCCAACATTCAGCACTGTCCTCTCTCTATTTTTCTCAGCATCCTCTTTCCAACTCTTGCTCTCACAACCCGCGCCCCTTATTGCAACACCTCACTTCTCTCAGCCACCGTACCTCCTCTCTTATTCCCTCTATCCTAGATCCGGAGGCGGCCTCGCCCGCCACCCCCTCCTCTTCTCAGCCACATCATCGCCCCCTCCAACCACGACCTCGCCTGTTTACGACCCCTCCGCTCACCTCTCCCAGATCGATGGCCCCAAGTTGGTGGAGGAGTACCTGGGTGAGTGCCTAGACAACCAGAAGCCTCGGCACCGTATGTGGTTCATAATGTGTCTGTCACTTCTTTTTTTGGAAGCAGTGTGTCTGTCACTTTTTCTTGCGGTGCGTAGACATGTGTCAGAATAATTAGATTGGATAGGGTGTGTGTGTGTGTGTGTGTGTGTGTGTGCAGTTTCTCAGGGCCTTCGTTCTTGCTGTTCTTGGATTTGTTCGGGTTTGGACTTCCTAGATTAGCTGGGGCAGGGGAGTTTCGTCTTCTGGTTGATATTTCAGATCTTTGGTTCTTGTTCGTCATTTTAGAAAATTTTCCATGCTCAATTCGTTTTCTCCTTTTGCTTTTTTTGTTCGCGGATTGGAGCAAGGCGAGAGGTGTAAATCTTGAGAGCAGGAGAAGGGATCAAGGTGGCTCTAGTCTTGGTTCATGTCTGGCTTGAAGTTAGTGGTTATAGTCACTATATACACACACACAAAAAAAGAACATATATGTGCGGTGTGGTGTGCAGGGTACACTTTATGATAGAATGGAAAGTGGGGATACAAAGAATCCAAAGCTGAAACCTTGAATACCGACGCTCAAAATCAAAGGTCATCCCCACTTTGTACACACATGTGCCCCAAATAGGTCATCTCACAATCGAAGGTCTTGGGTCTCTCATAGAGTAATTGGATTGGATCCGCTCTTCTGCCTAGGTGTGTGTGCAGTTTCTTGAGTCGAGGCCTTCCTTCTTGCTTTTCTTTGGATTGGTATTGGATTGGACTTCCTGGATTTGCTTGGGCAGGGGAGTTTCTGTCTTCTTGTTGGCTTTTCTAATCTCTTGTTTTATCCATCATTCGTGAAGAGTTTCCACTGTCAATTTGTTTTTCCACTCTTGTTGTTTTTGTTCGTCGATCGGAGCAAGGAGAGGGGTGTAATCTCAAGAGGAGGAGGGATCAAGGCGGCTCCTATCTCAGGTAGTGTGCGGCTTTGAGTTACTGGTTAGCCACTTTACACACAGAAGAAATATGTGTCTACATAGGTACACTATGTTTAAATTAGACTTCTCCGTTCTCATGTTTTGTGTCCTCGTCATAGTGCCAGGTTTGGTTGAGCTCTCTCGAATAGTGAATCATCTTGTGTAACTCATTATTTGTCCTTTAAAAGTTTTCTTGCACTCTAAGTACAAGTGTAGCTCACACACTAATTATGATGCATTAATGGTCAAACCATATGGCTTTTAGCAATGATGTCAAGGTGAAGCGTATGGGTCCTCGACCCCTGCAGCTTGCTATTTATGAGCTGGTTGATGAGTAAATTTGGCCTGGCATTCCAACAAGTAACTAGATATGGTGATTTGTGGAGAACTTGATGTTGATGATTCAAGGCACGTAAAATTGGATTGCATGCACTCTTCTGCCTAGGTGTGTGTAGTTTCTTGTGTCAGGACCTTCGTTCTTGCTTTTCTCAAATTGGCTGGGGAAGGGGAGTTTTGTCTTCTCGTTGGCATTTAAGATCTCCGTTTCTTTTTGTCATTCTAGAAATTTTTCCATGCTAAATTTGCTTTCCACTCTTGGTTTTTTTCACAACTTGGACCAAGGTGAGAGGTGTAAATCTTGTGTGGCGGAGGACGGATCAAGACAGCTTCAGTCTCAGTTCATGTCCGGACGGCTTGAAGTTAGTGGTTAGCCACTCTACACAGACTGAAAAAAATGAACATATATGTGTGGTGGGTACACATGGTGGTGGAGTGTGCGGGGTCCACTTCATGCTAGAAATGATATATGCGAGCTCCTCAGCCAGATGGCCACCCCTCTTTCTCTCTGCCACACCACTATCCCTCCATCTTTGCGTCGTTGGTCCGCCACCCCTTCCCTCACCTCTCTCAGATCAATGTCTTGCTGTTGGCGGAGGATTACCTGGGAACGTGCCTCGACAACCTGGAGTTCTGATGACATACATGGTGCATAGAGCATCCGTCTCTTTTGCTTGTGGTGCGTACATGGGAGGCAGCGTAATTGGATTGAATGCGCTCTTTTGCCTAGGTGCGTGTGCAGTTTCTTGCGTCGGGGCCTTTGTTCTTGCTTTTGTTTGGATTGGTTCGGGGTATCCAGGGGAGTTTTTTCTTTCTTGTTGGCTTATTAGATATCCAGATTTGTTAGTCATTCTTAAAGATTTTCCAATGTCGATTCGTTTTTTCCCTGTAGCTTTTTTTGTTTGCAGATCAGAGAAAGGCGAGGGGTTTAAATCACGAGAGGAGGGAACGAGGCTGCTCCTGCCTCGGCCGTGTCTTGCTTTGTCTTATTGGTTAGCAAATTTACACACAAAACGTTTTTTTTACTTGAGTGTTACACCCATTACTTTAGTTAAAGTAGGCACAGAACTGAATGTTTTTTAAACAAACATAGCCCATGAGACCCTAGCTACTTTATTTATGTGTGAGCAAAGATACCCCCAGTAAATGGTGCCAAAGATTATGACAATTGAGAGGCAAACCACGGTGTCGATGCAAGGCTAAAGCATGCAAAGGGTGACACAGAGGAAGCAGATCAACACATCATGGATATCGAGGTTGTAGATCCGCCGGACATCAATGTAAATGTACTCTATGACGATGATGATGAGATATGAGAAGAACACATGACGAGGGTATTGCGCGATGAAGATGGACAAGCTTCAGCTTCCTCCTCCTATTCTACCAGTGCAACGGGGACGAAACACGACCGATCCTGATTAAGCGATGCGATCCCGGACTTGTCTTTCTCGTCCACTAGCACTTTAGACCCCTGTCTAGGCTTCCTTGTCATGCTCTCCACCTGCATAACCCCGGCTTCAGCTTGCTCCCACTAAGTGCTGCGATGAGGTAGGCGGCAACATATGTGTGGTGGGTACACATGGTGGTGGAGTGTGCGGGGTCCACTTCATGCTAGAAATGATATATGCGAGCTCCTCAGCCAGATGGCCACCCCTCTTTCTCTCTGCCACACCACTATCCCTCCATCTTTGCGTCGTTGGTCCGCCACCCCTTCCCTCACCTCTCTCAGATCAATGTCTTGCTGTTGGCGGAGGATTACCTGGGAACGTGCCTCGACAACCTGGAGTTCTGATGACATACATGGTGCATAGAGCATCCGTCTCTTTTGCTTGTGGTGCGTACATGGGAGGCAGCGTAATTGGATTGAATGCGCTCTTTTGCCTAGGTGCGTGTGCAGTTTCTTGCGTCGGGGCCTTTGTTCTTGCTTTTGTTTGGATTGGTTCGGGGTATCCAGGGGAGTTTTTTCTTTCTTGTTGGCTTATTAGATATCCAGATTTGTTAGTCATTCTTAAAGATTTTCCAATGTCGATTCGTTTTTTCCCTGTAGCTTTTTTTGTTTGCAGATCAGAGAAAGGCGAGGGGTTTAAATCACGAGAGGAGGGAACGAGGCTGCTCCTGCCTCGGCCGTGTCTTGCTTTGTCTTATTGGTTAGCAAATTTACACACAAAACGTTTTTTTTACTTGAGTGTTACACCCATTACTTTAGTTAAAGTAGGCACAGAACTGAATGTTTTTTAAACAAACATAGCCCATGAGACCCTAGCTACTTTATTTATGTGTGAGCAAAGATACCCCCAGTAAATGGTGCCAAAGATTATGACAATTGAGAGGCAAACCACGGTGTCGATGCAAGGCTAAAGCATGCAAAGGGTGACACAGAGGAAGCAGATCAACACATCATGGATATCGAGGTTGTAGATCCGCCGGACATCAATGTAAATGTACTCTATGACGATGATGATGAGATATGAGAAGAACACATGACGAGGGTATTGCGCGATGAAGATGGACAAGCTTCAGCTTCCTCCTCCTATTCTACCAGTGCAACGGGGACGAAACACGACCGATCCTGATTAAGCGATGCGATCCCGGACTTGTCTTTCTCGTCCACTAGCACTTTAGACCCCTGTCTAGGCTTCCTTGTCATGCTCTCCACCTGCATAACCCCGGCTTCAGCTTGCTCCCACTAAGTGCTGCGATGAGGTAGGCGGCAACGCTTTGGTGGGTGGTGGTGCAAGGAGAGATGGAAGATAAAAAAAAGTACGGCAGGTGGGAATGGAGTGTGGCATCCTTTTTGGTTCCTTAAAGAGTATTTACTTTCAATGGAACGTTTAGGTGTGCCTACAATTCTAGCTATTTCCTGTATGTGCGAGCAAGATAAACCTAGTATGCGATGGTGCAAATATTAGGACAGCCAATGGGCAAGCCACGGCATCCATCATCCATGCGACGCCAAAACAAGGAACAATAAGGGCTTCTACCTTGAGGGATAGCTGAGGCAAACCTAATAACTTCAAGGATAGCTTCTTGACCCAAAAGGGTCTGTAGCCTAGTGGTTACAATAGTCTCAATATATGTCAGGTCTTGAGTTGGACTCCGTGGGAGCCAATTTTTAGGGATTTAACAGCGTTGTGCACTCAGTGGAAGGCGACGTCTCTGTCGACAGCAAGACAAGCAAGACGCCTGTGGTAACTTCGTGAATCTTAAGATCAGTCTTACTAGTCTTTTGGAGGCACTCATAGGGATAGGAATTGGGTGCATGTTCGTGAGTGTCTGCATGTTCACTGTGTAAAAAAGAAAAAAGAGGATAGCCTCTCTATTGGCAACAAGCACCTGAGGTAGGTACATGTTTATGTATGTGAATTTCACAGAGACAAGTGCTATGCAGACTTTACGCAATATGATAAACGCCACAAGTAACGGCAACGAGTGGGTAGGGAAATTATTACACTAAAAAACTGTCAGCCGTTCATGAGCAATACTAAACCGTTTCATTTTAGGTGTTGTTTTAGACTCGGGCATGGAAAAAAGAGAAATGAAAAACTAGAGAGAGTGCTCAAAATGAGGAGCAGTGAAAGAGTAGAGAGATAGGCATTAAAAGGGAACAGAGTGAGTGGGGAAACACTTGGCCACTCCAAAAAGAAAAATGTAGTGAAATGTTGGGAACCTTGCAGTGAACAGCATGCAGGCGCAAAGGATACAGGTGAAGCCAGCACATCCTACTGGAAGTATCTTTTCAGAGATACTATTACGGGGTGACACTACAAGATTCAAACAGCAAATGTTTTATCTCCACAGCAAAGGTAATCGAAAACACAATTCAGATGAAAGGAAAGCACCTTAGCTGATGACCTTTTTCTTAAGAATGGACAGGATATTAGAGTAGTATCATTCATAAGAGAAAACACAAAAATCAAGTGTCAATGTAAAGAGATACAGGGTTAGAAAATAACAAAAACCGGCCTGAGGTAGCACTATTTGCATCATGTACGACTGTCTAGTTTACTGTTTTCATCTTGCTCTGCATTGCCTCCTTGAGAGTCATCGGGTCATCCAACCCCACGTTGTGCCCAGCAAGGAAAACGCAAGCGAACGCTATGCCTAGTACCCATGAGAATGGGGACACCGGCCCAGAAAACTTCGGCTCCTCCGCTAAGCTGCAAAAAAAAGAAAAAAAAAAGAAAAAAGAAGAAAAAAAGCAACAAGAAGATTTAGAATTCTAAAAACAGGCCGGCTCCTCCACTATATATGCAGCACTTAATACTGATTCTAAAAAAAAAAAGAACTTCATAAGCAATGAGAACGTTTAAAACATTTAGAACGGGGTTTCAGCGTACCTCAGGACATGCTGCGGAGGTGGATGAGCTCGGGAGGCACTAGCATGTATCTGGTGAAGAACAGGTGAGACAGCACTGGATGAGAGAGCACGACGCGACGGCACCAACGATCATGGCCATCTGCGGCGGAGTAGCTCGAAGCCAAAGACTGCAGCCCATCTGCGGCGGAGTAGCTCGAAGCCGTACGTGCGGTTTCAATCGATGTTTTTTTTTTGGAACCGACTGGAGGGGACTCAGGGTCAGGGGTAGTCCTGGGACTTGGGCCAGGCCAAATCTGGGTGGGCTGTGGCCCAAATTTTTGGCACGGCACGTGGCCTGGCCTGGCCCGATGAGATTCCGTGCCGTGTCGGGTTTTCAGCACATGGGCCGTGCTTGGGCCGGCACGACACGAAGGCGGCCCGACGGCTCGGATTTGGTCTGGCAGTGTGTTCTTGTCAAGTTCTTTAGCCAACTTTATTTTTGTTATTTTGATTTGTAATTTAAAATACAAACTTATATAGATTTTGCATATGAAATCCAAATTTGAGGATTCTTTTTTCTATAATCTTCAAACAATCATCTCTATCATGTGGAATCTTTCTATTCAAACTTCTCTAATTTAATTTTGTATTGATCAATTAATACATTAATGGTCACTATTCACCATTGTCTTCACTTTTTTGTTAATCCCCAACCAATTTAAATTTTTAAGTAATTTTTTGTGTGGATGTACAATTTCTACATATTGACACATAGGAATTTTGGATAATTTTTTTTGTGGCACTTACACTCATATAAGTTTCAATTGCTCCTCATTTGTCTCAAACGGCTATAACTTCTATATCATTTTGTAAAATTTGAACACAATTTTGTGCAAACATATACAAAAAAAAATCACCAGAATTTTTGATGGTTGGTGTTGACTTAGAACAGCTCCACACCAAAATTGACTTCAAAATTCAATATATTTTTGAAGATATAAAAAGGCAAAAATCATGTTTTATTTGTTTTTTTGTTACTTTCAAAGTATGTTGATTTTGGAACTCAAATTTGGTAGGCATGTGTAATTTGGCCGTCCTAAACTAAGGTATTTTTTGTGGGATTTTAAAAAACTTTAGATCCATATAACACTAAAAAATAATAATTCAAACAACAAAAACATGTCTTCTCTATATTGAAAACGTATTATGGAAGACTTTCACTGAAACGGGCCGTGCCTGGGCTTGACATGGCCCGACAACTGCCCGCCGTGCCACGTGCCGTGCCCGGGCCGAGTTTTCACCTTGTTGGGCCGACCGGCACGGCACGACGCGGCCCAACGGGCCGTCCCGGCCCGGCACGGGGCGGCCCGAAGCACGACGGGCCCGCGCCGGCCCGGGCACGGCCCGAGTCCCAGGACTAGTCAGGGGG
>LAPY01001960.1:43427-53667 GCA_000970635.1 Eragrostis tef | reverse complement strand
CCCCGCCGCCCCCCACCCCCTCCCCCCACGCCGCTGCATCCTCGCAGTCGCATCTCGCACCATCGCCGGATATCGGAGCTAACGACGAGCCACGGCGGAGGTGACGACGGCGGCGAGGGAATTCGGCTTCGTGGGTTTGTATTCGGCCCTGCTCACCCTTTTCCCTCAGAAAATATTTAAAATTATTCGTACTGCCCGGAGGCGAGTTACGAGTGGCTGGCGGCGCGGCGAGGCGGTTAGGGCGCCGCTGGCCACGGTGGTGGTCGAGGGCTGTGAGTGGAGTTACGGTGGGGGAGCGGTTCCGGAGTGGTTATGGAAACGTGGGGTTGGAGGGCGACGGCGCCGAGGACGGCGTCGGAGGCTGCATGGGGAGGCAGATCAACTGGTTGGGGGTTGTGGAAGATAGGTGTTTGGGAGGGCTGCCTGTTGCGCGTTTCCTTAACCGCCCCCTTCCATCTCGGTCCATCGGTTACTCTTCAATCTTCATGTGCGAGTATGATCCGACGCTATGTGTTTATTTCTCGATCCTATTTCGTGCTTTGGGCTTCGTCCTGTACACTGGTGGGTTCCCGGTGAGGTGGGTTTCGGAATTGAGGGTTTGGTCTCCGACGAATCTTCTTCACCCCATGCTTTGAAGTATAGGGAGGTGTTCCTCAGCAGCGGGTTCTTTGTTTATGACCAATCAAACATCATTGTGCTCTCGTTTGATAGGGTTGGAGTGTAGTGTGAGATTTAAATCTATCTTATTCTCATGCTGATTTTTCATTTTTCTTTGGTCATGATTCAGGTTCTGGTGAAGGCCTGGTGCTGTTTGGAGGAAGGACAGATACATTGTATTTTGTGGTAAGGTTTGTCTCATTTTGTAGGTTTTTTTTGTCAGTGTTCTATTTGTACTATTATGTTCATTTTTCACATGACTGTTCACTTTCAGAGTCCTTCATTCATGCCTGGCCGGGTGATGTCTACCTTTGTTCATTGAAATAGTTTCAGTTTCCTTCAAAATGTAACAATTTTACGATTGCAATAATGTACTCAGATGAACTTACCTTACGCCAGCATGCTGTAAATATAATTGCTGCATTTCTGTATTGTTGAACCGCTTCTCATCCCATTAATTAGCTATTAAAAATCAATCAGTCCTATGGCGCCGTATTTTGTGTGCAAAACAATGCAAATTGTGTGCGTCTGTCCAATACTTGCTGTATGCTTGGAACCTCTTCATGTCTTTGGTTTGGTCCTTCTGTTTTCTGATTCTGGTACTGAGCATGGAAGGTTTTACTTAAATCCAACGTAAACAATTGTGAATATGTGTTAATTGTGTTCACTATCATGGACTCGTGATTTTTGCTGTTAGTTTTCCATACTTGATATTTCCTTATAAAAGTTGTCAAATTATTTCTATTCGTGCGTGCACAGTAGACACAGTTTTTAAGACATGCGAAAGTTAATTGTGACACCCTGTTTCTGTTACACTTGGCTAGTGTCATTCAGCAATAACTGAACATGGTGCTGCAGCTGGTTAGTCATTGTAACTTATATTCTGCTTGCAGTCAAAAAGTTGTAATTGATATCTACACAGAATCATGACGCAAAAGGCATGCTTGAGAAAGTAGTATCATGTCTGCTTGTGGTTGAAAAGTTATTTTGGATATGTGTTAATTTAAACTGACCACTTAGATTGTTAAAATACATGGTTTTCAATTCTTTTTTTATCTAAGTACTTTGAAGATGTCTCTGAAGTTTTCTTGTTGTTTGTGTTGAGCAATTTCTCCATCCTTTTGTGTTGTAGGTACTACATATAATGGCAAAGAGGGGTCGGGCTAATCTCTCACATGATCCTTCTAAGAGGAGCAAAATTCTGACCCGTAGAAAAATCAATATTGGACGCTCAAACAATCTTACTCACAGGTTCATATGAGCTCAAAATATTCTTGTTTACCAAACATTGCACACATTTTTGTTTCTCATTGTTTTTTTGGTTACTGCAGGGAAGCATCTCTTTATGATACTATTGTGAGTCTTGTTACTAAGGAAAAGCAAATGCTAACTTTCACCAGCAGCAGTCCTCCCCTATCCCAAGATGGGGATGCTCTCTTCATGAATGTAAGATAGACCTTTTTCAGTTCTTACATATTCTGTTTCATTGTGCTAATAGTTAACAAATTTATTTCAGTATGACAAGGAGATGGAAAAGCTGCATTTGTGGTTAAAAAGTTATGGGATAAGCATGCAATTTCTAATTCATCCAGGTTGGAATTAAAATCTTTGTATCAGTTGATTAATTTGTTGATCCTTATGTTTCTCAATGTTTATGTAGTTTATTCCATTGGAGCATTAGCAAAGCCTGCAAAGCGTCCTTTGATTGCGTTCTCCCAGAACTTTGTGGATAGCGAGAATTGGAGGCTCACTAAGTCAATTCTTGCTCAGGTATACGTTGTGAATATCAAGATGAATACACTGCTGTGTCTTATTAGTGCTTGTGCTTAATTTGTTTTTTTTTTTAAAAAAGGAGGTGCTTGTACTTAAGGAATGTATCTATGCTCATATTGAGTGTCCCACGTTTGACACCCTATCCCTTATGAGTCTTGGTTGAGCACTTAATTAGCACTAGCATTGATGCCCTCAAATTTTATTAACTTGGTAAAGCATTAATTTATAAGCAAACAATGCCAGATCAATGTTCTGCTCCTTTGTTGAATTGATCTTTGCCTGCTTGAAGCTCTTTCCAGCATTGTGGACACCTCAATTGTCTACATTTAGATTTACAAAACCGCTTTTACTCCTGTACACTATCCTGAGTCGGTATTACTTGAGTTCAAGCACAAATTATCATGTCAATCCATTTTTGAAATACATTTTGAAGCAAACATTCATTCATGTTGGTTGTATCAGTGAAACTTAAGCCTCAATTCTTGATGTTTCTAGCTACACCCATGGTCATGTGCTACTTGTTATTCTGGTCATCATGTTGAAAGATATTACCTCTTAGTGTCTCCTTTTTCGTGTATTCCCTAAGTTAACAAATAGATGCCCATGCTATACTTAATTCTGAACTCAAGCATGATTGGTTGCCCACAAGATGCTTTATGACAGTATTGCTGTATTGGTAGTCTTCTACCGATTTCTGGGTGGCACAACATATTTCCACTTTAGGATGCAAATCTCTAACTCAAATTCCAAGGTGTTTCATGGGCAGAGATATGACTTTGCAATTAAATTTTGGCAACTCAGTTTTTTCTGATTTTGTATTACTCTTCTGATAGATTTTTGGCGACGCTTCAAGTGATGCATCTGAAGATCCTGACTTTGTGTATGCATTTTCAAGGGGAGGTGATTTTATTCATTTCCGGAGTTATCAGGTAATGTGTATGTGATTCATTAACCATAGTTTGGACCCTTTGCTACTCTATAATTGGAAAACATTGCAGGTTCTTTCATTTCCCAATTCTTCAACGCCTGAGAAAGAATTGAGACTATCAACAGTAAGTTTCCTTAGTTTTGTTGTGATTAAGAGCTCATTAATGTTTGATTGCTGTCAATTGACCTCAAAATTATGTGTTTTGCAGCTTTGCTACCATATTTGTCTTCTGCCAGTGAGTTTCCCACCTTTGGGAATGAATCATGATAAGGTAATATTCACATGCTCAAATGTTGCTTTGGTTGCATAATTTTTATGCTCATGTAGATTCGTTTTCAGTGCCGAGTGGCATTATTTTCCCATTATAAGTAATCAATATGCAAGTTGCTTTTAATGAGAAAACTAATCTTACTTTGTACTCTACGACTTCCAGTTAGACAATTGATACTAATAGTGGCATCTGATCTTAGTTTTTGTTCTCGTAGTGTTTGAAAGAACATCGTGTAGCATGATTGTCAGAACAGCCCAATTCTTCAGTTGATCTGGCTGTTATTTTTGCTACGAAGTGAGGTGTGGGTGCACACTCCCTTGCTCAACAATTTGGAGCACTTTCCAAGTGGAACTTGTGTGCCTTAATGAAAATTCACCTAGTTTCTCCTAGGTTGCTTTTCTTAGTATTAGCTTGCTGGTCTTCAGCTTGCCTTTGAAATGCTTAGCTAATTGAAAGATAGTTTTTATGGTGTTTTAACAAGTTGACACATTCCTACTAGTAGCCTTAACCAGATTTGGAGTTGTCTAGGTAGAATTGTTCCTTATGATTGGATAATGCATGGATTATAATTGTGTAGTATGCACTACTTTGTGAGTTATGCCTGTTTCAGTGAAGTGTATTTATGTTAGACTTTAGTTTGACAAATGCAAGTGAAAATATTTAAAATTATTCGTACTGTAAGCTATTCTTCCAGATAAAATAGTAAAATAGTTTCATCAGGACGATCATCTGACTGAGCAGATTGGCTTGAATTTCCGTTGGGTATTGTTGCAGTAGTTGTAGTCTCCATGTGCCCATTCTATTGTGCAGTTTAAAAATACTGACCAATGAGAGGAAAACAGAACCATTTATATTGTACAGTCACCACTCTGTACCTTTAAATGATGTGCAATGCTCAGTGATGATAGCGTGCCATCAGTAATTGACTTTTTCCATAGAACTAGCCGTCACTTATTTATTCCATAGAACTGAACACTAGTGCATTCCTTGCTTGTTTGTGGTATCGGACCAATTTTAACATATGGATTGTGGTGATCCTATTTTTGTATAATGCGTGATTGTAAATTTAATACTTCTTTTCGGGGCATAACTACATAAGCTTTTTGAGAATCCCTTTTTAGGAAAGTTGCACCCTTAGATTTGATTTTCCTTGTTGGAATGAAGCTTGATTTGAATTAATATTTGAATTAAATAGGTTCCAGAAAGCATACAATTGGCACAAGAAAGAGTTTATGTTGGGACCAAATCTTCAAGTTTGTGCCTTTTACACACTGCCATGTTCAGAGGCTCAGTATTACATTTTACATTAGATGACCCGATCGATCTGTCCAGCTGGCATGGTTTTAGCAGTACCTTATCAGACTTTAAGGAGAGGAATGAAGTGATGATTCTGGGAAGAGTCCTTGGTTCGAATCCCCAATGGGCAGATTTTGTTAATGGTAGATACAAGGCCATGATAAGATCTCTTCTTTTCCAAATGGTCTTGCTGCACAACATGGGTCTGTGTTTCATTGAGTTGAATGATGATGATGTCTGCCTCAATGGAACTACAGCCAAGATATCATGGAGGGTGGGTCTGGTGAAATATGAAACTGTGCTAGCGAGAGGAAATTATAAAAATGTCAGAGCTATCATCTCAAATATCTTCTCTAATGTGAGCACCTTACGCCAGGTGATTATCTGTGCAGTCACTGTTAAAGGCTTTGTTAGAGTTGCTTGACTGTGAGCACCTTACGCCAGGTGATTATCTGTGCAGTCACTGTTAAAGGCTTTGTTAGAGTTGCTTGACTGTGAGCACCTTACGCCAGGTGATTATCTGTGCAGTCACTGTTAAAGGCTTTGTTAGAGTTGCTTGACTGTGAGCATGCCATGCCATCAAATTTGACCATGCCATCAAATTTAAAGGCTTTGTTAGAGTTGCTTGACTGTGAGCACCTTACGCCAGGTGATTATCTGTGCAGTCACTGTTTCTTGATGGATGAGATTGGCCAAGGCCATATGGTGACAGATATATACTTGGAGTTCTCGTCAAACTTGACATTTAGACAAAAGTTGATGATTGCTGAGCCACTACTTCCATGGCTTCACAAATGGAGGCAGGCTGTACTGTCAAATGAGTTGCTGAAGGGTGTCTTGGGGCACAAATTTGATGAAAACGAAAATCTCACAGAAACTGTTGCTGGTCCTGTTTCAAGTTGTGTTGCTCTTTCAGGATCAGAAGTTCCACCTGGAGGTATGACAGGTCCAGAAAACATCACGTTAACTACTGTTAAAGAGGCTTCAACAAATGTTGAAGAGGCGAAAACAAGAATGGTAGCTGAAGTGTCCATGCTTGTAAGCCATCTGCGCCATGGAAGGATGCACATTATTGACCAGTTGAAAAAGATGGTTAGTTCCTTCTACTTATACAACAAACTCGAATTCTTAGTTGCATATCTATTGGTTTTAATACTAGCATTAACCAACTGAAATTGCAGGGAAAGATGATTGCAAGTCAGCCGCAGACTCGTCTTCAGCAGATGGAGAGCATGAGAATTATTACGCATACACTGCCAGAAGTCCTGCATATTTTGCAAAATGAGCTCCGGAATCTCTTTGGAGACAAATGGTAATGATTTTAATACTGCTTACTGACTAGTGAAACTTCTGGATTTCATCACATATTTCTATTTTTTGTAGGTTTTCTAAGTACTTCTTGCACCAGTAGTTGTTCCATGTCATGTGATGAGATTATTTGCCCCCAAAATCAGAGAGCCTGGACTTGTGTTTCCTTGTTTGATGTTCTTGAGGATGGTGCTAGCAGCCACCACATCCAACTTTCCTGAGGTGTTGTTAGAGATTGATGTAGTCATAATGTGGACTTTGTACTTAGATGTGGAATCAACTTTTGCAGACTGTGTAGTTGTAATATGGATGAGTTACACATTGTGTGTTGTGGATTGGTTAGCTCTTGGGATCAACTTTCGCATATTATGGAATTATAGTTATTGTTCCATTGACCATATTTGTTATCTTATACTGGGTT
Organism: Eragrostis tef; assembly: GCA_000970635.1. Lineage (NCBI taxonomy): Eukaryota > Viridiplantae > Streptophyta > Magnoliopsida > Poales > Poaceae > Eragrostis > Eragrostis tef. The sequence goes on along the minus strand of LAPY01001960.1, from coordinate 47,013 downwards.
GATGTCTATATGCATATAATTATTCCATATCTGTATGATACGACCAGGTTGTACACATTGTGTCAACAGTTGAAAGCTAAGAAGGTACTGAAATATTTGGCAAGAACGGAACCTTTCTTTTCTGAAGTTGTTTAACTTCTAATTATCTATATATGAACTTAACTCCTGCGTCTTGGAGACTGGCGGATCCTCTACAGCGCCCACTAACTGTGGAAATCATTGGGAGGTTTTTTCTTTTTTGGATTATCCCAAGCAACTAGTGTAAGAAGCTACTTGTCTTAGTATATATATAAAAAAAGAAGCTACTTGTCTTGCAAGGAAGGCGAGCTGATGACACTGTAGCAAACCGAATATTTTGTTGGAGTAACCATGTTAGAGCAACTCCAAAAGTTCCCCAAAAAAGTACTCCCACAAAGCTGGTATTGAGAGTAAATAAAAAAGTTTCTCCACCCAAGGTCAGTGCCCCCAATTGTTGACGCGCAAAAGGAAAGAAACAATTAAGTACAGCCTGCAAAAGACATTCATGGCTATAGCAAAAATGAAAAGACTTTTAAAATCTATTATTCCAATCCAGCTGAACACTACAACTAGCATGACGGCTGGGTGTAGCAGCAATTGGAGCGCGACGAAATAATCAAGGAAAACAAAATAGTACTAGGATAGAGCAACCCAACCACCCATTCAAGCAACCTAGCTAGAAATGCTAGACCGTTGCAAGCTAGAGAAAATCTATGCAGCTATGCCTTCGTACGGATTCTGCCAGAAACACGAAAAAGAAATCTATAATTAAGTGTATTTATCGATCGATCTGCAACAAGAAACTACATGGAACAACTAGGAAAGGTGAAAACAGATCTAGATTCCTGCACCGAAACCCAATGTTGACAGCATGCTGATGCGGCGAGGCGAAGAGAATCGCCACTCCCACGCGCGATTCCCTACTGTACTTCCCGCCGTTCGATCTGCTAGCAGTGCTAGGGCTGAAGAATCAATGTGGCGACGGGAAAATATTTTGGTGGAAAACTGAAAACCGATCTCCACAGGAACACTTTTATCTTCGATAGTACCCTTGCGGCCCATAGTTTCTTCCACTCCTTCTCATCGGCTTTTGTTTTTGATCGCCCTGCCCTGCTTCTCGAACAGGAATATGCTCGTTCACTTCTTGTAAGGATCATCCTATCAGCCGATCGAACAAAAAAGACCCGCTCCTCTCGTAATGCCAGGCCCAAAAATCCGCCTGATTACGGTTGATCACATGTATATTATAGATAATTTTACGGTCCGTAGGCAGAAAAAATTGCTCCACCATTTGTCTGTTCCAAGTGGCCGTAGACTGATCTATGAGTTCACAATCCTTTTGCGGCATGTCCATGCGATCAGGCATAAAAGGTCTAAGCAACCCATCTCTTGGGAGCCAATTCATGGTCCAGACGTCGGTTGCTTCGCCTGTCCCAATTCTCCTGATCAACCCCTGCTCCAAAACATCTCGCCCGTCCATGATCGACCTCCAAATTCTAGAAGGAGAAGATCCCAATCTAGCATCGAGAAAACCATCGTTGGGAAAGTAGACAATTTTCAAGACCCGGGCACATAAAGAACTGCCGTCCTGGAGAATTCTCCATGCTTGCTTTGCCAATAAAGCCAAGTTAAAAAGTTCGAAGTCCCTGAAACTAGGGATGACAATGGGTCAATTATTCACGGGTTTTGTATTTCCACATCCATACTCGTCTGAGAAAATTATACCCATATTCATACCTACACCCGCTCTCGGGTGAGACTCCATTCCCATACCCATACCCGTGCGGGTAATGGGTACCCGCGGATAATCCATACCCATATAAATTTGAACAGATAATCAATATATCACCAATTTAGTAAGCTTTAATTAGCATAAACGTATCTAAATAAAGTCTCGCAGCAGTATAACCATTCATAGAGCTAATAGACCATTCAAAATACATATCAAAAGTGAGAGTTCATAAATAAAACATAACTTCAAGTCACAAATCAACCATAGGTTTAAGCTATATTCGGGTTTACGGGTGGACGGATATGGGTTATGGCTTTCCATACCCAAACACGTCATACCCGATAGGTACAAGTCTTTACCCATTTTCATACCCATGGGTATAAATGCGTTCCATACCTGTTCCAAATAAGGTATTTACCCATCGAGTAACGAATAACGGGTACCCATTGCCATCTCTACCTGAAACCGAGTCCTCGCATGAACTTTGGTTGTACAATATCATCCCATGCAACCCACCATGTCCTCCTTTTCCCCTCTTTGCTGCCCCACCAAAAGTTTTGCAGTAGGCCATCGAGATGTTGGCATAGACCTCGAGGCAGCCTAAAACATGACATGGAGTACGTCGGTATAGCTTGAGCTACTGGTTTAATCAAGAGAAAATTCTTTATTTGCCATTAAGAATTTGCACAGTTTTTTATTTGCCATGATAGAAATTGAACTTCCTTAGTTGCCAACAAATTTTTTATGCCTTCGTTGCCACTGCAGTGCAATTTTTGCTCTAAAACATAAAAAGACCAAAATACCCTTAACATGTTTGAGTTCAGTCCCGTAACTTTTTATGTCTGGCATGAGAGAAGAGGAATGACAGCTCTGCTAGAGATATTTTTGTCTTTTTATGTTTGAGTTAGAGAATGGCAACTAAGGAATTTTAACTTTTAACATGGCAAATAAGGAACTATGCAAATTCTCAATGGCAAATAAGAAATTTTCTCTTTAATCAAACCCTCTTTACCTCCCGCCGACATACACTGCTCTATCCATCTTTGGATTTTCTCCCATACTCTATCCTTCAAACACTTAAAGGTACCAGTAATTGAAGTCCCGACATCTGATGGCATACCAAGATATTTTTCACTCAAAGTTTCATTATGCACATTCAGATCGTTCTTAATAGCATCACGAACAGGGTCAAGTAGGGATTACCTTCATACTTACCTTGTAGTCCTCGACCATCTCAAGGTTGTGATGAAGATCGATCGGCATGATCACTTGATCTTCATTGTCCAAAACTCCCCCTTGAGATGATCTTCTTCTCGTAAAAGCTTCCCATTGACAAGTGTGCAAGTTCATTTCATCGAACCATATCTCACATGCCAATTATCTAGAAAAAACATGGGTCCTAAAGATTTGATTGATTGTTCACAAGCAAGTGGTGATGAAGTGAGTAATAACAAGTGTGCAAGTTCATCATGAGAGCATCAGGGAGAGATTTAGGACTTTTAAAGATATTCAAAAGAAATTTTTCCAAATTTTAGTTGGTCAAGTTTTATTCGATTAAATTTTCGCGTCTCAGAATGAACATGACAGATAATGTAGGCGAAAAGGGAGTGTGAGAAACAAACTCGAGTGCCACGCGGAAGCAGAGGCCAGGTGGGACCCAACAGGGGTCAGCCGACCTGGCAAAGTGGGGTCGGCCGACCTGGCCTGGGCCCCACTGGTGCTCTGTTTTTGTTCATCGTGTTGGATTTATTCTTCCCGTGATTGTTCTGAGTGCTATGCGCGAATTTGTTCTGATTTTCGTGATGCTCTCCCCACCCCCCCCCCCCCCACACACCC
>LAPY01001960.1:7140-22175 GCA_000970635.1 Eragrostis tef | reverse complement strand
GTCTACGCTATATCTATACAACCCCCCGCGGCGGCCGCTGCGGTGGAGCTGGCATCCCCATCCGCTATCCGGCAGCCCTTCGTCATCGGTAGGCCATTCAAGCCACCACCCCACCCTGCACGCTCACGCGGTGCGGGTGGCCTATTCGCCTGCGGCTTCACATTCCGGTGCTCCTGATTGAGAATTTCTACATGATTTTGTCTAGGGGTTTCGGGAGGGACGGCGTCGGGGAAGACCACGGTGTGCGACATGATCATCCAGCAGCTGCACGACCACCGCGTCGTGCTCGTCAACCAGGTGCGCTCACTGTCAGCTGCTCCTGCGGCAGGAGCGTTTTGAGTTGGTTCACCTGCTATGTTCTGTAGTTTGCTGGTTTTGCATAGTGTGTCCGTGTTGGGCAGTTCATCAAATTTGAAGGTCAAGGGTACTAGCAAGTCACTACGTATAGCTACAGATTTGCCGTGAATCTGACAGTCTTTATGGGAATTCTACCGAGTTGATTTTTGTTGCTCATTCTTCCATATTAGCTACCTCATTTTGGGCTTGTAGTTTTGCAGGATTCATTCTACCGTGGCCTAACTCCTGAAGAGTCTGCACATGCCCAAGACTACAATTTTGATCACCCTGGTATTTGAGTTTCCAATTTAGACGGGAATGCAAATATTCTACATGTTCTAGTGATGAAAGCTTGAAAATTGTGATACGAAATGCTTTCTTTGGTTGCAGATGCATTTGATACAGAGCAACTTCTCGAGTGCATGGGACAGCTGAAACGTGCACTACCTGTAAATGTTCCTATATATGATTTCAAGAAGCACCGACGGTGTTCTGAAAGCTTCAGGAAGGTAGTTTTATCAATTTGTCTGTATGAGCTCTTTTCTCTTTGTGATAACTTTGTACAAGGGCTCTTCCTTCCTGTTTTTACTGGCATAATATAAACCATGGACCAACCATATTCGTTTGCAAGATTAGCTAAAACATTTGTCAACTTCATTTTGCTGTTTGTTGTTTGTGCTTTCTGGATATAGACGTTGGTATGAACTGACGTGTTGCTTCTAAAAGTATGCCTAATATTCTGAATTATGAACTAATCAGGGTTAAATTAGCTGGCACATATATTAAACTCTTGGATGATCTTGCAATTTATTCATTTAGGTTTATCTTATTGGAAGTTTTTATCTATCAGTGTTTTGTGTGTTGTTTTTTTGTTTAAACCAATATCAATATGCCTCAGCAAAGATTGGATTACTACTAAGAATGCTGAAAAGTATAAACTCTGTAACCCCTTTTCCTTCTAAGTTGCTGCTCTAATTTCATAATTATAGGTCAACGCGTCAGATGTCATCATTTTGGAGGGCATTCTAGTCTTCCATGATCAGAGAGTTCGTAACCTGATGGACATGAAAATTTTTGTAGACACAGGTTTCTCCTTTTCACTTCTACATTGGTTTGTGAAAGAAATTACGGTTCACCTTTTCATATTATTAACTGATTTTTTTTGTTTATTTCCTTTTGGGGGTTTGATGATGCATCAATCAGATGCTGATATTAGGCTTGCTCGTCGGATCAGGCGTGATACTGTTGAAAGAGGTAGAGATATTAGCTCGGTGCTTGACCAGGTAGTCCAACTGATGTGTTTTTCTCTTCTTTATTCCTGCACCATGTTTGTTACAAACGCCTGTGACTATAATATGAAATTGTGTTGGCGTGTGTAGTATGGTAGGTTTGTGAAGCCAGCATTCGATGACTTTGTTCTGCCTTCAAAGAAGTATGCTGATGTGATCATTCCACGAGGAGGTGATAATCATGTAGCAGTTGATCTCATTGTTCAACATATCCGTACAAAACTTGGTCAGCATGACTTGTGCAAAATCTATCCAAATGTTCATGTAGTTCAATCAACTTTTCAGGTAAGCTAACCATCTTTATCAATCCTGTAGATTTATTCTCTTATTTGCTGGATTTCAAAATTCATTTGCCTTACATTGAATCTGACAGATACGAGGAATGCATACTCTGATTCGTGATAGGGACATCACTACACCTGACTTTGTTTTTTACTCAGATCGTCTGATCCGTTTGGTACACTATTTTATGATAGCTTTCATTTCCCTTCATCAATGGCTCTTTTCGTTCATTTAACTGATTAACCGTGTGAAATTTACCATGTTAGGTAGTTGAGCATGGTCTGGGGTATTTGCCGTTCACAGAAAAGCAAGTTATTACTCCAACAGGTATTCTGCAAATGGCACCGTATATCTTGTAAATGTTTAGTTGTTCATGTCCAATTATCTTTTCCATCTTGTTCGATCTAGAATGCTTGACTTTCAGGTTTGTGCTTCCCAGGAATTTTTTGCTTTAACTGTATGCAATATTTTGATACTTTATGCCATCTTAGTTGCTAAAACAGTCTGTGCCATTGGTTCTGGAAGAATTGGACACACAAACAGAGCAGTGAAAGCATTAATTGTCCATCCTTGAAATATGGTAAATGATTTGCGTAAGTGTGGCGTGCCGCATTGTTGCATAACTCGTCGAATAGATTTCTATGCTGATAAAGTAAATGTTGCTTTAGAGTGGCAATTTGTGGTAGGAAACGTAAATTTGATCAGAATGATCTTATCTGTCACAGGAATACTCATTCTGTAACTAAACTAAAATGTATATCTATACAACTATGTCTTCAGTTAAAATAAGGAACATTGTTAGATGTATCAATAATTTAAGGACTACAAAGAGTTAGTTTGCCAAATATCATTTCATTCCTCGCCTGTTTGTGTTCAGGATCGGTTTATATGGGAGTCGACTTCTGCAAGAAGCTCTGCGGTGTATCTATTGTACGAAGGTAAGCCAAATAAAATTCCGGTGCGAACACCCAAGAGTTAAGGTTGGACAAATTTAATTTTTTAACTATGGCACATGATGCATGCTAACCAAGGTTCCACGAGTATTTATTGTGTATGTTATTGCATCATGTATTGGCATGTAGGACGTACATGCTGTTGCATCATGGATTTGTAAATCATAGTACATTTCACATGTTTTATCTTGGCACTCATTACTCTTCGCATCTGTACTTCGTTGCTTAGGTTTCACGCTTTACGACCATGAGTCTTTATGGCTGCATTGATCATCCACTGCAATACATTCATGCTTTAATCCTTGCATAGGCAAGTAGCCTATACTGAATTTCATGGTATCATCCATCCGATGCATCATGCAGTCCCCTCTTGGATGTATGCAACTTTGCAATTGATCTTTTTAATATTCTTTTTGTATAAAGTAGTTGTAGGGAGTCATTTCAACTCTGTTTTTGTAACCTGTGGCAGTGGTGAGAGTATGGAGAATGCATTGCGTGCTTGTTGCAAAGGAATAAAAATTGGGAAAATTCTAATACATCGCGTTGGAGACAACGGACAGCAGGTGAGCATTGAGGATCTTGTGATATGGTTTCTTACAAAAACCTTCAGGTGCCCGAATTTGTCCACATGATTAACTATAATGAATCTCTGGATCTAGCTGATATATCACAAGCTTCCCATGGATATTGCCGAAAGACATGTTCTACTTTTGGATCCAGTGCTTGGTACAGGTCAGTTTTGCCTGATATTATGTTTTTGCTTATTCATTTGTTGCAACTGAAGTTAGTTGATTTAGCGTCTGATAATGACAAAAAAATGGTCACCTTAAAGCTGTGTACATGAGTCCACAAATCATTTGGCTATAAGAACATTCTGATACATCGCTCAAGGATAGTTAGACGATCTGTTGGGAGGTCCTCTGAATTTTGTAAGATCTGATGCAGGGGTGAATTAACAAGTCAATTTTATGGTTTCAAGTTTGAAGCTTCTTGTGCTTCATAGCCAGTTCATAGTATCAGGCCATGGGCAGTTAGACATTCTCACTTTCCTCTCAATTGACATGTTTTTCCTTGTTGTTTTGTAGGTAACTCAGCGAATCAAGCTATTGAACTTCTTATAAGAAAAGGAGTTCCTGAGGACCGAATCATTTTCCTCAATCTTATCTCGGTATATCTCTTTGCATTCTGAAGAAGTTTATTGCCCATCGTGTCCTTTTGGTTTCATAACTCTTGCAACATGTTTTTACAATGAGCAGGCTCCTGAAGGAATTCAATGTGTTTGCAAGCGATTCCCATTGCTGAAGATTGTAACTTCAGAGATTGATTCCGGGCTGAACGAGGAATTCAGGGTCATCCCAGGCCTGGGAGAGTATGGTGACCGCTACTTCGGCACGGACAATTGATGGTTTGCACGGCTGTGCTAAATCCCTCGGAGAGGGGTGATACATTGACATTTACTGTGAAAGGCTGTAGTTGTGCCTAGTCATTTGTAAGACCTCCGGCATAAGTTTGGCCAATGGGTGACGTCGAGAGAATCTGTGTACTCGGAGAACGTGTGTACATTTGTAAGAACTCTGTTCAATACCTGATGGTCCAAATAAGTAATTTCTGGTTCAATATTCTTGTTGTACTCCTGGTGAGGAAATACCATATCGAAGTGCACAAAAGCGCCACGGTGATATGGTTTGATATTAGCTTGAATGGGAGAGCGAACTACTAATACATCGCAAACGTGGACATGTATGACAAGTTTATCTTGTGCTCTACATGATGCCAGGAAAACTACAAATTATTGAGTTGCATAATTATATTAGTCGGTTCAACTAAAGGCCGAATCTATAAACGTCAATAACAAAGCAGGAGTTAATTCTATCACAAACATAGATTAGACTTTCGCAAAAAGGAAGAAAAAGACAGACATAGATTGGACATCAAATTTCTGAAATACATTAGCATAGCCACCTGAAGCAAAATAAGTGAATCTGCATCAGTATAACCAACCAAAATATCACATATCTGCGTATGACAGATTGTCATAAAAAAAAAACAGACAGCACAGTGAATACAATTTGTCCTAAGATTTAAAAATGTAAAGTACTGAAACTCTCGGCTTGCAGATGTTGAATCAGATACATGCGCGGAGATTGCAACCGCACCCTCCAGAGTTTCGATATATACAACAACGGGTACATACACATTGATCAAGAGTCAAAGACAATCACATCAAATCCCTAGCCTCTTGGTTCCGCACTCTGAGCAGAATTTCGATGTGGCCCTCAAATATGGGGAACCACATTCATCACAGAACTTTGCAGGGCTGGTTGGCTGAAATAGAAAAGACATCATCAAAGAGACGAATAAAAAGGTGGTTTGAAATAGCATCAAAAGACGACTACGGATCTACTGGCGCTTCGTAACCAACATATGGATGCAACAACATGATCATTGAGAACAATAGAACTTGTGTTCAGATCCTTTATTCAGTTCTTCAACTGTGACAGGTGCACACTGGATTGATTTACAGACCCAAGACAACAAGGTCTTTGTGAGGTAATTGTAGGAAAAGTATATAACATGTGACTGTCGGTCAATGCTAAGTGAAGAATGAAGAAGGATACTCACAAGAATATTCATGCGTCCTCCAAGATGAACTTGTCCAGTTTGCAAGCAAGGTACATGTGGAGATAAATAAGACTGCTGCTGGTGTTGGGGATTATCTGATATATGCGGAGCACATGTGCATTGATGAATCGGCGGAAATGGAGCACTATGTTGAACTTGCTGAACAGTATCACCCTCTGCTTGATGGAAGAGGTGTAAATAAGGTTGATTTTCAAGCTGTTCAATATGTCTCTTTGATGTCGACTGATGCTGATTTTGTATCTGTAGAACAAAATGCTACATATTAAACAACAACAGGCCACGTTTAATGACAATGCATAATAATTTATTTGGAAATGCCAGAACAGGAATAAGTTTATAACAAATAAAAGAATCAGTTGGTCAGCAGGATACACCATTTGTAGAATGTATGTTGCTACTTGCTATTAACACGAGCAGAGGCAAAAAAAAAAAAAGTTACCTCATTTGGTGGACGGAATCCTAATGAGCATGGTAATGGAGAATGCTCGTCCTCTGGTATAGCCTACACAAATAAGAAGGGATTAACATAAAACACGTAAAATTATGTTTTGAGTCAACAAATTAAATTACTTATTTCAGCTGCATTTTCGCATTCAATAAAGCCCAACTTACACTTGTACCAGGGATATCAAATCCTGGCTGTGGAGAGTGTCTGAACTTATGCCGAGGTGAATAAAATTTGAAATCTCTTGAAGAAACCGCAACTTCACCTCGACCGGTTAACCTTTTGAACCTTCACATTTTTAAAGGATAAAATAAAAGGGAAGAAATAAAGCCGTTATGCCATACAGAGGATTATGAGAAACCGAAAGAATAAGCAATGAACCCAAGATTTTGATATATTGACAAAGTTCTGAATTCTTATTGGAAAATCATACTAAACAAAAGCCTAAAAATATGAACATAGCCAGTCAAATATCAATAAATGAACTCTATAGATCAACAGTTAAACTTTTTGAGGGAACACACCTTATTGAAATGTAAAACAAATCAAAGATTGATTTAGAACATTTTGGTCGAAATTTCGTAGTGCCAGCAAAGGTACCAAAGTTGCTAACATAGTGTGATCAGCGATCTTACCAATCTGCATCTTCCATTACCATACTGTTTGGCCTCTCTATGATCTCTAATCCATTAATAACTACAAAACGAACTCGTTTTTCTTCATGTACCACAAGTTCAGGAAACTTTGTTCGAGTTGAGCGTGAAGTTGCTAGCTCTCTCCTCCTGAAGCTACAAGTGCCTATACATCAAATGGAACTTAAGAACATAATGAACCATATAATATTTTAACAAATTCCTATTTATGATGAGTGAGCATACCCTTCTTTGGGAACTTTTGAGTCAGTTTCCTGTACAAGCCACCGGAGGCTTCAAGAGCTAGCCCTATAGTTTTCTCGCGGAACCCAATCAACGAAGCAAGGCGCGCATTGACATCACTCACCAAAGTTTCATACAAGTTTGCTATATACATCAATGGCAAAGCAAACAATGGATCACCTTCATAGTGAACCTCATGTTGCTTTCGTTTGTTTGATTTATCATTGGCCTGGCTGCAATCCGAGGCAGAGCATTCCACTCTCTCTATAACATGCTCCCAATGAAGTGGTCAACAATGAGATTCAAGAACCTAGACCTTGCCATTTCGATAGGTAGAACATCTGCAGTAAAGGGGGAAATTTATTATAGCAAAAGCATCAGAGGGAAGTTGCAGGTGCAATAACAGAACAGTGAGGTTACCTTGAGCAGTTAGGATATCAAAAGGACTAGAAGGCCTGCTACAGTTATCAAGAAGAACTGATGGTTCATCAACTCTAACGCCGTGAAGACTCAAAGAGCTACCAAATGACCCATGCATGCAGTCCTGGAGATAAAACAACAGGTATTATTTCAGGCTGTGACATTGTGGGCAGTAAATTACAGGATACATGCTGTCTGCACCCGTAAAAGGAAAGATGTTCCATTTCCCAGAAGAGGGGGGGGGGGGGGGGGGGGGGGTGTTGCGCCTTGACTGTTGCGATCTCAAATGAGGCCTTTTTTCTCCCCATTTTCATGAAAATTAAGAAAACTTGAGCCATGGAAACTATCCTAACAAGAAATTTCCCATTCATAGTTTGATGCAGAGAAACTTTTAGCATCACAGCAACAGTAGATGTTTTGTTAAAATGCTAACCAAATACGCTCCATGTTGCAGCACAAATGGCAACCAATGCATGGCATGCCCTACCATTGGATCCCTAAAATTAGTAGGGGACCGACATGGTTAAATTCCCCACTACCGCATCCCCAGAAATACAGCACCGTCCACACATAAAGCAACCATCTTTCGAAATCAATCCATACCAAACTACGTTTGAAATGCTGAAACCAGTCTACTCCAATCCAAATTGAGACCCAGGATCGCAACCTACTAATCGCGGTGAAACGAAAACCACATAAATCACTGTGTCCGCATCGACCTCCATTCCCCCAAAGTGGAGTGGGCATGGGGCCCCCGCCGACAAGGCTGTCCTCCCGGCGGCCGTCATCGTCGTCGGTGATGGCCTCGGGGTCGACGTCGTCGCCGAGGAAGGCGTTTCTGTACGGCGAGACGGTGGGGCTCCGCATCGTTGAAACCCTAGCTGAGGCTAGGAGGGAGGGAGCAGGGGGAAGCAGCCACGGCTAGAAAGCGTCGCCCGCGCCCGTTGCCCGCGGGCAACACGTGACGCAGGCATGCCCGTGTGTCCGCCAGTGGTAGGGCCAGCTGGTCGACGAAGCGGGCGGCAGCCGGCGGAAGGGAGCGCGGCCGACGTCGTGCGCGAGAAGGAGAGCGGGCGGCGTCAGCGAGCGGGAAGGCGAGCGGGCGGTGCGACGTGAAGGCCGGCCGGCGGCGGCGTTGTCGCGCGGGAGCGAGACAGGGGCGCCTCGCGAAGATGGAGAACTGGAGATGACTGAGGCGGGATCAGGGTTTTCATTAAACCGGACCGGTTTTCGTGAAAACCGGAAAAACCGGTCCGGTCCGGTTTACCGGTAGGCCGGTTTTCGTTCTTAAATTTTAAAATTTTTTGAAAATTTGACAAAATTCGAAAAAAAAAATATGTAAAAAAACTAGATCATATTTGCAGCCCAATGGTGGAAACGAAATGTGTAGATTCGACCGTTTCATATGTCAAAAAATTCGAGAAAGTCTGTGTGTAGAAAAAGGAAGGAAAAAAAAGAAAAATCCCTTTTTTATCACCTGTAACATTTCTCGATTTTTTTGACCAAGCAAACGAACGACTTTGTGTGTTTCGTTTTCACCGTTGAGCTGCAAATGTGATCGAGTTTTTTTACATATTTTTTGTTTCAGGTTTTTCAATTTTTCAATTTTTGCTTTTTTTCTCATTTTTCTTTTCTAAACCGGTTTACCGAAATTTGGCCCGGTTTTTCGAGAAGTTTGACCGGTTTTTTGGAAAACCGGTCCGGTTTACCGAAAATTTCGACGTTTTTTGATTCAAAATTTAGAATTTGAATTTCGTCCGGTTTTCGGACCGGTTTTACCGGTTCTCGCAAAAACCGGGCATACCGGTCCGGACCGGTTTTACCGGTAGTTTCGGTAATGCAAACCCTGGGCGGGATTGCAGTAGAGGAGAGAGGGGGGCGGCAGCACAGTGAATACAGCCAGTGAAAACCAGTTAGGGCGCGTTCGTTACCGGCAATTAGAACCCTCTAAATTTTAGCACTAAAAAGAATCTTATTATTTAAGAGTACTAAATAAAATCTAATGACAAAATCTTTTTACCGATAGGTACATCTTTGCGAGACGAATCTAATGAGCCTAATTAATCTATTTTTTGCTACATTAGTGCTACAGTAACTATCGTCTAATCACGGCTTAACTACCCTCATTAGATTCGTTTCACGATTTAGACCGGGAGTTCTGCAGTTAGTTTTGTAATTAAACTTTGTTTAAGACAAGATTTTTTTTGTTTATACCCCTCTAAATTTACCCCTCTAAAACGCCGAACGCGACCTTAGTAGTGAGAGGACCGAATGCTGATTATTCAAAAAATGACGAGAATGCAAATCATAGAACAGTTATTCAGCGTTCGCCTGTCTGCTTTGCAGCGGTTGTTTTGCAGAAGCTACAGTGTTTTAGTTATTTCTTCTGCAGCTGCTACAGTGTTTCTGCAGCAGTTACAGTGCTCGCAGTTATTTTTTTTACAGCCGTAGCTGCAGCCTGCCGAACAACCTGATTAGTAGAGTGTCTGCGGCCTCGAGGTTTTGGTAATGTCAGGAAGTAATTCACCCAGGCTACTGCAAGTATTTGCTAATGTCAGGAAGTAAATAGCATTCACAAAAGATGCTCAAGGAATTTCATGATCCAGTTGTCGTTTTTTTTATTCATGATCCAGTTGTTAGCCCGGATGAACTATGAGCAATCAAAAGCGTCAACCAGAGTGTTCGAAAAACAGTTAAAACGACCAGCTTGCACGATGGCTCGCTCTCCCGCCGGGTGGATCACAATCAAATTGGTCAAGAGACACCGTGCCTTCACCTACGCGTTGGGAGCGGTCAGCTCGCGACTTTCCTCGGCGTACTCGCCGCGCCGCGCCGCGCGCGCGCGCGTCGCTCGATGCGTCGACGGGCCGGGCCGGCACGTCATGGCTCCGTCAAGTGTCGCTGATCCTAAATGAAGCTGGGGATATAAAAGACTGTTCTCAAAAGTAGAGGCAACAATTGACTCTTCATGAGATGCAGCATAAGAGTTTACATCAACTCTAAAGTAATTACTAATTCTACATGTCGGTGTTCTAACTCTTGAAGAAAAGCTAGCAGCCTTCTCCCTCTTTTTTTTCTCTAACAAATAATTCTAAGAATTGTTAAAGAAGCAACAATTATGACGCTCTTAGATCGCCTGTGTCAACTCCGTTAACCATGCATGACTCGGTTCCCTCTCTATGCGCACCTGAGGTCGCAACGCACCAACTGGACATCTCAAAATTTTCAAGATAACCGAACAACGACGGAGTCGTCGGTCCGAGAGCGTTAATGGCAGATAACACCTTCCCCGTTTTTTTATCTGGCGTCGACCATTTGAGGAAGGGCGCATGCATATGCGTCCATGGACCGGCCAAACGTGGCACTCCTAGTTGCTAAATTAGGGTCAGTCAATCATGCATATGGCACTTATTTTTGTATGCTCACAGTAATTTATACCCCTACTGACACTGTCAGTAGATCTGAATAGCATGCCTCTCTGCGACTGAGGGCCTGTTAGTTTCGTTTAGGACTAAAGTTTAGGACGAAGAATCTTGCTATTTAAGGGTATTAAATAAAATATAATTACAAAACTATTTTCAAAACCCTGTGCTAATTCGCGAGACGAATCTAGTAAGGGTAATTAAGCAACGATTAGACGATGATTACTGTTTAGACTTTATTTAGAATTGGTCAAGAGACACCGTGCCTTCACCTACGCGTTGGGAGCGGTCAGCTCGCGACTTTCCTCGGCGTACTCGCCGCGCCGCGCCGCGCGCGCGCGCGTCGCTCGATGCGTCGACGGGCCGGGCCGGCACGTCATGGCTCCGTCAAGTGTCGCTGATCCTAAATGAAGCTGGGGATATAAAAGACTGTTCTCAAAAGTAGAGGCAACAATTGACTCTTCATGAGATGCAGCATAAGAGTTTACATCAACTCTAAAGTAATTACTAATTCTACATGTCGGTGTTCTAACTCTTGAAGAAAAGCTAGCAGCCTTCTCCCTCTTTTTTTTCTCTAACAAATAATTCTAAGAATTGTTAAAGAAGCAACAATTATGACGCTCTTAGATCGCCTGTGTCAACTCCGTTAACCATGCATGACTCGGTTCCCTCTCTATGCGCACCTGAGGTCGCAACGCACCAACTGGACATCTCAAAATTTTCAAGATAACCGAACAACGACGGAGTCGTCGGTCCGAGAGCGTTAATGGCAGATAACACCTTCCCCGTTTTTTTATCTGGCGTCGACCATTTGAGGAAGGGCGCATGCATATGCGTCCATGGACCGGCCAAACGTGGCACTCCTAGTTGCTAAATTAGGGTCAGTCAATCATGCATATGGCACTTATTTTTGTATGCTCACAGTAATTTATACCCCTACTGACACTGTCAGTAGATCTGAATAGCATGCCTCTCTGCGACTGAGGGCCTGTTAGTTTCGTTTAGGACTAAAGTTTAGGACGAAGAATCTTGCTATTTAAGGGTATTAAATAAAATATAATTACAAAACTATTTTCAAAACCCTGTGCTAATTCGCGAGACGAATCTAGTAAGGGTAATTAAGCAACGATTAGACGATGATTACTGTTTAGACTTTATTTAGTACTTCTAAATAGCAAGATTCTTCGGACTAAACTTTAGGACTAAATGAAACGAACAGGGCCTGACTCAGGGAGTGTTCGTTTACAGGTCTAAACTTTAGAGGGGTCACATTAAAGAGAATTTTGTCATTTAAGAGTATTAAATAAAGTCTAATTACAAAACTAACTCCAGAACTCCTGGTCTAATTCGCGAGAGGAATCTAATGAAGGTAATTAAGTCGTGATTAGAAGATAGTTACTGTAGCATCACTGTACCAAAACATAGATTAATTAGGCTCATTAGATTCATCTCGTAAATTTACGCTTATCTGCAAAACTTGTAAAGTTTAGAGAGGGAAACGAACTGTACCTCAAGCGTGCTCCGACGATAGCCGCAGTCCGGTCCGTCTGCAGTTTACAAAATTTGCACCAGCACCAGCGCTGCTGACCCCCCTGCAGGCAGCCTTCCGCTGTTCTTGTTCGAGATGTACACCATGAGAGATTTCCTGGGCTTCTTTCTCGGATCAGCCGTCACCGGCCCCTGCGGCGTCGCGCCGGCGGCATATCATCAGGAACTGGGAAACTTGGGTAATAATGGTACTCATCGAGCTCTTGATCCCAGCACGAAGAGCCTTCAAATGGTACGTGCTACTACTAGCATCGATTGATGCACAAATTACGTTTTGTTTTCTTCTGGACTACTCACTCTGATTTGTACGTGCGTTCAAAACGCAAACAGACGACACAGACCGGTGCTTCACCAGAAGACGACCTCCCGGAGCTGCTGAGCCGAGCGGCCATGGACGACAAGACCATCATCATGACCTTCACGAACGAGGCGTGGACGGCCCCGGGCTCGCTGCTGGACCTCTTCCTGGAGAGCTTCCGCATCGGCGTGCGCACGGCTCCCCTCCTGAAGCCCCTGGTCGTCGTCGCCGTCGACGTCCGCGCCTACGAGCGGTGCCAGCACGTGCACCCGCTCTGCTACCACCTCCGCGTGTCCGGCGGCGGCGTGGACTACGCGTCGGAGCAGTCGTACATGGCGGGCAACTACCTGGACATGATGTGGCGCCGCAACCGGTTCCAGGCCCGCGTGCTGGCGCTGGGTTACAGCTTCGTGTTCACGGACGTGGACATCATCTGGCTGCGCAACCCGCTGCTGCGCGTGCCCCTGGGCGCCGACATCGCCATGTCCTGCGACTGGTTCTTCGGCGACAACCCCTACGACCTCAACAAGCTGGCCAACGGCGGGTTCGTGTACGCCAAGGCCGTGCCCCGGATGCTCGACTTCTACGACAGCTGGTACGCGGCGCGGACCAAGTTCCCCGGCGCGCACGAGCAGTACGTGTTCGACCAGGTGAAGCACACGCTCGCGGCGCGGCACGGCGTAAGGGTGCAGTTCGTGGACACGGCCTACCTCAGCGGCTTCTGCGAGCTGCGCAAGGACTTCTACCGGGTGTGCACCGTCCACGCCAACTGCCTCGTCGGGATCAAGGACAAGCTCGGGAACCTCACCGCCGTGCTCGACGAGTGGAAGCAGTTCAGGGAGAAGGCCGCGCTGCTGGGAAGCAACACCACAGCGCTCACCGACTGAATTTTGTTGGTGTGATGCTGCGTGTGTCTTTGTTTTTCTTCTTCTTTTTTTTAGATGAGACGCAACACTATTTCTTCTTTTTTTTTTCTTTTGAAACGATGAGATGCAACACTTTTTTTGGCGTTTTTGTTCCCGTTGTCCTGTTCTGTTCATGCTACTGATCTGTGATCCTCTCGACATACCGGAGATCAGAAGTGCGATCTCCAGGAGCGAGGCTTCCCGGTGTCGCAGCCACGGAGACACTGGGAAAGAGCAAACACTCTCGTAGGCTGTCATCGTTGCCAAAGGCATCTCCGGCTTCGCCATCACAGAGTCTAACGGGCAAGTGCCTTTCCCGGTAGTACAAGTGCATCACAACTACCGTCGCCGATCCATGTGATGCACTTGTACTACTGGGACTTTCCTTGTAACGGGGATTTCTAACGGGCAAGTGCCTTAAACTTACTTTCCTTGTAGATTACTTTGTCGTGTTGCCGACTGCCTATGCGTTTACTTCGGGTTAATTCGTTGACTGACTGAACCATCGGTCAAATAATGCTGCTAACTTTAAGCCAAGTGACCAAGACGTTGACACTTGCAGAATTTCAGTGGGTTGTTGTGCGGTTCGTTTACGCCCTTACCTTGCGCGTGCCGCACGGCATGCTCGTTGAACAAGCGCACTGCTCGATGCAGTAGCTGATCTCGAAGGCGCACTTGCTTCTCGTACCCTGTTTCTGGTACCCAAATCGGGCATTACAGACCAGGGATGTCAGTCTCGCAATTCAAAGTTTGAGGGATACGACATGTCAAAAAGAGATAACTATATTGTTGCACTCCCGCTTGTTCAAAAAATATAAATAAAGTAGTATACTCGTTAGTAAAATCCGAATCAAAGTGTCTACCTACAGATGAATCAAACTCTACGCGCGTCGTATCGTATAAAGTGGCGAAATAACCTGTTCAACAATCGCGTAATTAAAACACGCACACTGACTCCGGAGGACCTCAAACGGCATGACGCGTTCGATCGATCAGTCCGTGAGCACAGTGGTGTTGCTGGCCTTGAACTTCTTCCACTGGTCGAGAACGCCGCGCAGCTTCTCGAGCTTCATCTTGAGCCCGACGAGGCAGTTTGCGTGGAACGTGCACAGCTTGTTGAAGTCCATGACCTTCTTCCGCCGCTCGCAGAACCCGCCGAGGTAGGCCGTGTCCACGAACTGCGCCGTGACTCCGTGCGCCGCGGCGAGCTCCCGCTTGAGCTTGTCGAACAGGTCCTGCTCGTTCTTACCCGGGAACCGCTTCCGCGCCTCGTACCAGCTCTCGTAGAACGCCACCGTCCGCGCGCTGGCTTTCGCGTACACGAACCCCCCGTTGGCGCGCTTGTCGAGGTCGTACGGGTTGTCGCCGTAGAAGGAGTCGGCGGACATGGCGAAGTCGACGGCCACGGGGATGCGCAGCAGCGGGTTGCGGAGCCACACGATGTCCACGTCCGTGAACACGAAGCTGTAGCCGAGCGAGAGCACCCGGGCCTGGAACCGGTTGCGGCGCCACATCATGTCCAGGTAGTCCTTGGCCATGAACCGCTGCTCCGACGCGAAGTTGGCGCCGCCGTCCGGGAACGCGTAGCAGAGCGTCGGGTGCACCTGCTCGCCCCAAGC
>LAPY01001959.1:30535-40895 GCA_000970635.1 Eragrostis tef | reverse complement strand
CATTATACGAAGTTATACGATGGATTGTGTAATTTTCTGCAACTTAAAACCTTACTGCATAGACCTTCAGAGCGCATATACATTACTTTAAAAAGAAGGGCAGACCAACAGTCTGATTATGAATTTGTGATTACTGAAATTTTAACTTGAATAACGGCAGGCTGGTAGTATAACACAGGTATCGTGTTGATGCAAATTTGTTAAGTGTTGGCAGTAGAAATAAATGCATTCACAAGGCATCTGAATAGTATCTGCACATAAAAGCAAATGAAATCTTATACAAGTTTTTGTCCAGAAAAATTATTATACAAGTTTTTGTCCAAAAAAAAAAATCTTATACAAGTTCTCATATCAAGGATGAGTCTGCGTAGCCCATAGCCTTCGGGTTGTTTTTTATCGCTGCCGGACGCATCTAGCAGAATGTAAGAATCATGGGCCTTGTTTCACCCCAGAATGTTGGCAACAGCATTTGATGATCTCAAAGTATCAACAAGGCCATCAATGGACAGTGTATACTAGAGAAGTTCCTCTCAAATAACTCCATCTCTTCAAATGTGAAACCTGCTAGCTGTCCTTTTCCCTTGAAAGAAAGAAAAAACAATGTTGAGATGAGTTGGCACCCACATATAAAGGCTAAAGCTAGGGACTGGTGCGGTAAGAAAACAAACACATAAATGGCAATTTTGAAACGATCTTGCCCATTTTGTGCTCAAACACTGTTATCCTAATGATGAAAATCACAAACATTTAGTTTCAACTTCTAAAAGCATCTCCTATTCAATATATAAGCTCTGGAAACAGACAAGATTGAGGTTATATATCTCGCTGTCAGATTCTGGCCATGTCAATGGTCTCCATCTAGACAATGAAACAGGAATCAAACAACCCACATAGAACAGAGTATGAATGGCTAGATGAAAACATACCGTGTCAACTTTCGAGCTCACTTTCCTCGTACATTGCTTCTTGTAATTCACCTAAGAATTTCGGAAATGTATCTAGCAAAATGATTGCAGCATGGTAATCTTGAAGCTCTTCTTCTTCCTCTACTTGATACACTGGCTCTTGTTGAGTCCCTTTTGTTTCTGCTGGTGGAGCCCCATTCACCTGTGCTGCTGGCTGAGTTCCATTTGTCATTGCTGCTGGCTGATTTGGTGTTAGCTGATATCTCTTTGCTGCTGACTGAACCCCTTTCCTCTGAGCTTCTGCTTGAGTTCCATTCCTCTTTGCTTCTGGCTTCAAGGGTGCTGCTGGCTGAGATTGACTTGTTGCAGGTAGAGCTGTGTTTTGCTGTGGTGCTGGTGCTAGCTGAGTTCCACTTTCCTGTGCTAAGTTTGTGTTATTCTCATCAAACTTTGCTGGCAAATGTTCCACTGAATTCCTGTAAAAGCGGCTCTTGCCTTTTCCATCTTTGGAATATCCACCTGGCCCTTGCTCTCATTCATGCTTAAATGGACGAAGCATGGCCAAATACTTGTTTCCTAAAGCTCTATCTCTCCAGCATTCATCATTATTGATTTTCTGCATAATGTTAGCATATTTGGTTGGGTTCTTCTTCTTGAGATACATAAGCTTTTTGTACATCCACATGTAGTAGGACAGTTTTTCCTTCAGCCCTTTCATACTAACATGAGCATAGATCAGACTTCTCTTGCTAAATGGGTCACCTTTTAGTAGCTCCAGCAGCTGTTCCAACTCAGATGGCAACTCAGTTTTGGAGAGAATGTCATGTTGGATAATTTCTCCTACCTTCACCAGGTCAAGATTCCCTTTCTTCTCGGTACAAGGCTTGAACGCATCAAAGCGGAGGTTGCCGAACTTTACATCCATGTATGGTGTCATGGCAAGATCCTTTCTTGGAACAAATATCGATTCCCGTGAGAAATCACCGTTGAGCGTTTTACCCTCACAATGCATGAGTTTGAATCTAACGAATATTCCAATGAGGAGTCTCCGAAGAAGTTCCGTTGTCATTTTCATTTGAGTTTTTTCTGCCTTCCCAGGAACTAACTGCAACTCCAGAACATCTTTTCCAGCTAAGAAATTCATCACAGGAACAAATATGTCCTTTACATGCTCACAGACAACGTGAGCATGGTTCTCCGAGTAAAACCTAGCCATCTACAGCCAAAAAAACAAGGTAAAGAATACGTGCATGAATTAAACAAGTAAAAAAATCATGTATAAACTGTAGGGCCTGTTGGATATCTTGGCATTTCAAAACTATGGTTTTAAAAACCAAAGTTTTGCATGCACAAGGCCTCAAATACTGCATATTGCATTCTTCTTCTTCTTCTTCTTCTTCTTCTTCTTCTTCTTCTTCTTCTTCTTCTTCTTCTTCTTCTTCTTCTTCTTCTTCTTCTTCTTCTTCTTCTTCTTCTTCTTCTTCTTCTTCTTCTTCTTCTTCTTCTTCTTCTTCTTCTTCTTCTTCTTCTTCTTCTTCTTCTTCTTCTTCTTCTTCTTCTTCTTCTTCTTCTTCTTCTTCTTCTTCTTCTTCTTCTTCTTCTTCTTCTTCTTCTTCTTCTTCTTCTTCTTCTTCTTCTTCTTCTTCTTCTTCTTCTTCTTCTTCTTCTTCTTCTTCTTCTTCTTCTTCTTCTTCTTCTTCTTCTTCTTCTTCTTCTTCTTCTTCTTCTTCTTCTTCTTCTTCTTCTTCTTCTTCTTCTTCTTCTTCTTCTTCTTCTTCTTCTTCTTCTTCTTCTTCTTCT
The DNA here is from genome assembly GCA_000970635.1 of Eragrostis tef. Classification (NCBI taxonomy): domain Eukaryota; kingdom Viridiplantae; phylum Streptophyta; class Magnoliopsida; order Poales; family Poaceae; genus Eragrostis; species Eragrostis tef. The sequence continues at coordinate 38,190 of LAPY01001959.1, read as the reverse complement.
TCTTCTTCTTCTTCTTCTTCTTCTTCTTCTTCTTCTTCTTCTTCTTCTTCTTCTTCTTCTTCTTCTTCTTCTTCTTCTTCTTCTTCTTCTTCTTCTTCTTCTTCTTCTTCTTCTTCTTCTTCTTCTTCTTCTTCTTCTTCTTCTTCTTCTTCTTCTTCTTCTTCTTCTTCTTCTTCTTCTTCTTCTTCTTCTTCTTCTTCTTCTTCTTCTTCTTCTTCTTCTTCTTCTTCTTCTTCTTCTTCTTCTTCTTCTTCTTCTTCTTCTTCTTCTTCTTCTTCTTCTTCTTCTTCTTCTTCTTCTTCTTCTTCTTCTTCTTCTTCTTCTTCTTCTTCTTCTTCTTCTTCTTCTTCTTCTTCTTCTTCTTCTTCTTCTTCTTCTTCTTCTTCTTCTTCTTCTTCTTCTTCTTCTTCTTCTTCTTCTTCTTCTTCTTCTTCTTCTTCTTCTTCTTCTTCTTCTTCTTCTTCTTCTTCTTCTTCTTCTTCTTCTTCTTCTTCTTCTTCTTCTTCTTCTTCTTCTTCTTCTTCTTCTTCTTCTTCTTCTTCTTCTTCTTCTTCTTCTTCTTCTTCTTCTTCTTCTTCTTCTTCTTCTTCTTCTTCTTCTTCTTCTTCTTCTTCTTCTTCTTCTTCTTCTTCTTCTTCTTCTTCTTCTTCTTCTTCTTCTTCTTCTTCTTCTTCTTCTTCTTCTTCTTCTTCTTCTTCTTCTTCTTCTTCTTCTTCTTCTTCTTCTTCTTCTTCTTCTTCTTCTTCTTCTTCTTCTTCTTCTTCTTCTTCTTCTTCTTCTTCTTCTTCTTCTTCTTCTTCTTCTTCTTCTTCTTCTTCTTCTTCTTCTTCTTCTTCTTCTTCTTCTTCTTCTTCTTCTTCTTCTTCTTCTTCTTCTTCTTCTTCTTCTTCTTCTTCTTCTTCTTCTTCTTCTTCTTCTTCTTCTTCTTCTTCTTCTTCTTCTTCTTCTTCTTCTTCTTCTTCTTCTTCTTCTTCTTCTTCTTCTTCTTCTTCTTCTTCTTCTTCTTCTTCTTCTTCTTCTTCTTCTTCTTCTTCTTCTTCTTCTTCTTCTTCTTCTTCTTCTTCTTCTTCTTCTTCTTCTTCTTCTTCTTCTTCTTCTTCTTCTTCTTCTTCTTCTTCTTCTTCTTCTTCTTCTTCTTCTTCTTCTTCTTCTTCTTCTTCTTCTTCTTCTTCTTCTTCTTCTTCTTCTTCTTCTTCTTCTTCTTCTTCTTCTTCTTCTTCTTCTTCTTCTTCTTCTTCTTCTTCTTCTTCTTCTTCTTCTTCTTCTTCTTCTTCTTCTTCTTCTTCTTCTTCTTCTTCTTCTTCTTCTTCTTCTTCTTCTTCTTCTTCTTCTTCTTCTTCTTCTTCTTCTTCTTCTTCTTCTTCTTCTTCTTCTTCTTCTTCTTCTTCTTCTTCTTCTTCTTCTTCTTCTTCTTCTTCTTCTTCTTCTTCTTCTTCTTCTTCTTCTTCTTCTTCTTCTTCTTCTTCTTCTTCTTCTTCTTCTTCTTCTTCTTCTTCTTCTTCTTCTTCTTCTTCTTCTTCTTCTTCTTCTTCTTCTTCTTCTTCTTCTTCTTCTTCTTCTTCTTCTTCTTCTTCTTCTTCTTCTTCTTCTTCTTCTTCTTCTTCTTCTTCTTCTTCTTCTTCTTCTTCTTCTTCTTCTTCTTCTTCTTCTTCTTCTTCTTCTTCTTCTTCTTCTTCTTCTTCTTCTTCTTCTTCTTCTTCTTCTTCTTCTTCTTCTTCTTCTTCTTCTTCTTCTTCTTCTTCTTCTTCTTCTTCTTCTTCTTCTTCTTCTTCTTCTTCTTCTTCTTCTTCTTCTTCTTCTTCTTCTTCTTCTTCTTCTTCTTCTTCTTCTTCTTCTTCTTCTTCTTCTTCTTCTTCTTCTTCTTCTTCTTCTTCTTCTTCTTCTTCTTCTTCTTCTTCTTCTTCTTCTTCTTCTTCTTCTTCTTCTTCTTCTTCTTCTTCTTCTTCTTCTTCTTCTTCTTCTTCTTCTTCTTCTTCTTCTTCTTCTTCTTCTTCTTCTTCTTCTTCTTCTTCTTCTTCTTCTTCTTCTTCTTCTTCTTCTTCTTCTTCTTCTTCTTCTTCTTCTTCTTCTTCTTCTTCTTCTTCTTCTTCTTCTTCTTCTTCTTCTTCTTCTTCTTCTTCTTCTTCTTCTTCTTCTTCTTCTTCTTCTTCTTCTTCTTCTTCTTCTTCTTCTTCTTCTTCTTCTTCTTCTTCTTCTTCTTCTTTCCCTTCCACCACTTTCTTGACATCATCTGCCCCATTCCTGAAACAAAACGAAATAGAAACATGTGTTGGTAATGGTTGGGTGTTAGGGACAAGGTACTCAGTATAGTGCATGACATGTGGTACTAGTTGGCTGAATAACTGAACAGTAAAAAAACAACACCAAGACATGATGAACTCATATGGAAATAGCAAAAGCATGGTAAATTTTCAGTGAAATCCACGTATAATCATCTAACCACAAGTGACTGAATCCCATAAACATATCTGGAAAGCGAAAGTTGCACAAAAGATTAAAATGTTCAGTTGGTTAGTAGAAAATAGTGTCATTATCACAAAATACAACATGATCAGAAGGCACTGGCAAGGAGATCACACATGTGACGTTTGTTCCATCTGAGTCCCATCACCACTCTTCCTCGAGTATGTGGTGATGAAGGTACTGGTTTTGGGGGATTGTCTGGGCGAAGCTACTTGTAGTGTAGGGATATTCAGCTATAAGCCTTTCAGTTTCACCATACATGAACCCTCCCAACAGCTAAATTCATGCGTCCATAAGACTAGAAACACCAAGAAAAGCAGAAATCAACTAGCCGACAGCAAGGGACAGGACCCCCGTCGATTTCTCTCTAGCTTCGCCAGATTGGGGCACCCTGTTCTGCTCCCAAACTAGACCCGCTAACCTTGCACAGTATCACATTCGAAAAGTAAATAGACAAAGAACTTCGACACAGAACGAAAGGAACAACACAACGGCAATTGCAATTCAATTGAAAGAAGCATAATCAAATCACGCGCGGACCAAGAAAATGTGTGTTTCTTGAAAACAAGAAAGAAAAGAACCTCAGCTTTGATGGTACTAACTGCTAAGGAGGAAGAGGAGAAGGTAACTCCGAAGGTCTCGGGCACCGTCTCTGGTGACGAGGAGGGAGAGTAGTCGGCGGTGAGGTTGGTCGCGGAGGCGGGACACAGCTCGGGTTTCTTGAAAACAAGAAAGAACAGAACCTCTTAGCTTTGATGGTAACTGGTAAGGAAGAAGAGGAGAAGGTAACTCTGATAGCCTCGGGTACCGTGTCTGGTGACGAGGAGGAGGAGAAGTCGGCGGCGGGGTTGTTCGCCGAGGCGGGACGCGCAGGCGGAGCACGCCGTGGCCGGAGTTCAGACGGCCGAGAGCGGGAGGCAAAGAGGGAGTTTTTTTTTTGTTTTTTTTTTCCTTTTCTGTACGAGGGGGTACCCATCCGACCACATATATACTCCATCCTAGCGCATTAAGATTCGTGCGGGGAGAGATGATGGAGTAAGCCGTACCTGAATGTGCCCGCCCACCGTCATCGCCGGCGGCGCGAGAAGAGGGGGGCGGCCATCCCTGGCGTCGCCGGTGGGTTGACCCACGCCCTCTAGCCGGATGGCTAGCGCCGGTAGCAGCATGGCTCCAGCCGCGGAGCTGCCGCGCGATTTGCCGGCGGCGCGGCGGCAGGAAAGGGAAGGCTGCGGCCGCGTCGTGAAGCTAGCGAGAGAGGGCCGAGGAGGCGGCGGCAGCACCAAGAAGGGGACGCCGAGGAGAAACCGACTGGGGACAGAGAAGGGAGAGGGCGTCTGGCGGCGGCGCCGGAGCGGCAGCAGCGAGCGAGGAGGGGATGGGAGGGGAGTGGCCGAGTGGGACAGCGTCGATTTCGATCGAAGTGGGAGGCGGGGAGTTAACTCTTGCGGGCCGCTTCGATACCGCACGCGCGGTACTAGTTAAGTACCGCGCGCTATAAGTAGCCTGTGGTGGTTTCTGGGCCTTTTGTGCGACGCGCAGTTCGGCCCATTACTTCTCAGCTGGTTTTCCTCTCCTCTCGGTGGTTTTCGGGCCAATTCTTCCACACGCAGTTGAGCCCGATACTTCTCAGGCCGTTTCTTCTATGCTCAGTTCTTGGGCCAATTCTTCCGTGCGATTTTTTTGAGGCAGGTTACAGTTTGGAAACTCAATCATTTCATAACCTAGGCTAAAAAAAAAAATCATTTCATAACCGATTGCACGTAAGCTAATTACATCGTAAGAAGTGTTGGCTACGTATCTGTGTGGAAAATCTCGCTCCCTGTTTTTTTTATCTGAGATCAATCTCGCTCATTGTTAAGATACCGTAGGGAGCTGGAACAGGTATTATACGTAGATAGAACATTGTCATTTTCTCTCTTTACCATGGATGATTTTTTTAAAAAAAATGCCTGGAACAATTAAACATATCTTTATTTTTTCTTTTCTTTCGTTTTTCCCCCCTTCAATAGGATTGCATAGAACTAATTTGAATGTGCATTGGAACAAATAGATTTGGTAACTAGAACAAATAATCTTACAAGCTGGAACATATGAAATTAACTATTGGAACAAATGAATATGCCCGCTGGAACATATGAACTGCACTACCGGAACAAGTGAATATTCCTGCGAAATAATGTCCTGAAACAAATGATTTCATCCTCTGGAACAAATTATCTGGTCTAGTGGCACAAATAAACTTGACTACTAGTACAAAAAAAATATAATTTGAATGTGTGGATTGAACAAATAGATTTGGTATCTAGAGCAAATAATCTTGCAAGCTGGAACATATGTTATTACGGAAGAGAACAAATTAGTAATGCTTCTAGAACAAATGAGAATGACTGCTGGAACAAATGATTTGCTCGTACCCAACAAATAAAATGCATCGGAAAAAGTGAATATTCCTGCGAAATTACGATACTGGAACAAACGATTTCATTATTTTTAAATAAATTATCCGGGCTACTGGGAACAATTTATTTGTTAAAACGCGCTGGAAGAAAATATTGGGTATGACGAATCGTCTATCAGTATCTACTAGAACAAATTATATCTGTGTGTAGAACAAATAATTTTAGATTTGGTAACTAGAAAAAATAAAACATATGTTATTATGGGATAGAACAAAATGGTAATTCTTCTAGAACAAATTATAGTGCCTACTGGAACAAATTATTTGCCCATGTGGAACAAATAACTTTCATAGAACAAGTGAATATTCCTGGGAAATAATGATATTCGAACAAATGATGTCGCCTGGAACAAATTAATAAATTGAAATATGGGCTAGAACAATTTCAAAGGTATACTGGAACAAACTAAAATAGCTGCTGGAACAATAGGATTAGGTAATTTAGGTACCTAAAAGAATTTTTCTATATTGCTGGAACAATTTTCAAAATAAGATATAGATACCAAAACATTTGTTCGCAAGCTACTTACCAGTGCATAATATTTGCAGAAACAATAATGCTGAGAACAATATTAAATGAAGGAGCATGCTCAACACTCTTGTATTACATGAACTTAGTACTGGTGCTTCACTCTCCAACTTGGACGCTATAGTAGCTAAACGATTGGTGAAACTTAGACACTACAATATACAACTTCGACACTCTCCAACTGCTATTTTGAATATCTGTGGAATTAGTCCTCACAATGTCACATCCACAGCTACAAAGTTTTCACAAGAATATCTTTGAATGAAAAGAAGCACGAAGCTGCATGTCAGTGTAAAATGATTCAAATCTGGCCACAAATATTAGATTAGGAGCAGGTCACTTCAGCGAATACACAAATCAATATTCAGTAGTTGCGACTGATGTCATTTTAGTATCTGGTGTACTAACCAAATTGAAATGGCGTACAGTGAAACCATGGTCCTATATATTTCGTCATTATTTAACAGGAATCTGTGCTAATCTGAATTTTTAATTTTGATGAACGGAATCACATTAAAAGTTTGAAGCCAATAAGGATATATATTTCGTCATTGTTTAACAGGGACCTGTGCTAACCTGATTTTTTAATTTCGATAAACAGAATCACATTAAAAGTTTGAAACCAATAAGGTAACAAAATCAAATATTCAGACCTAAGTAACCTCAAATCAACGCCTCTATGGAAATCGAAACCCCTGCGTCAATCATGTTTACGAAACATAAAGCCATCAATCAAAATACAGCACATATGCCACAATATTTATGGATCCACTGCTATTTGAAAAAGCTCAAATCTTGTCGTTAGAGACAATCCAGAAGAAAAAGATGAAAACCTCAGAGCCACGCTAGAAATAGAACGCCTAAGCCACAAATCCATCACTAATTCCATGGGAAAATGAAAAAGAACAAGAACAAGAACAAAGTAATCAAAAACTGTACTCCCACCGAACACACGAAGGGCAGAATCTCCGCTCTCAGGAGACCTTGGGGAAACGAAGAATGGGTAAAGAGTCTCTCGGGCTTCACAGGACGGCGGAGAAAATAAAAACGGCAAAAGAAAAAAATGGGCCATCATGACGGCACGGGTGCGCCGCGACCAGGAAGGAAGGTGACAAGCGAGGGGAAGGGAGGCGGGCCACGGTGAAGGGCACGCAGGCACGAGGGCGCGCGCGAGCAGGCGGCGCCGTGGCGCACAGGGGACGAGGAAGCTCGGCGGCAGCGGCGCATGACGTGAACGAGAAGACCATGGCGCTAACGGGCTTAGCCGGCTTCAATCGGCCCACACCACGCGCGCGGTAGATACGGAGGACCGCACACGCGGCATATAAGGTTTGCGTAACTCTTGCTCTGGAAGTGGGCTGGAGGAGAAATGAATCGGACAGTTGGGCCGCTGATACCTTCTTTTCCTGGACCGGGCTGCAATTCGCCCAAGGTGGAGCCAGCCATGCATATTGCTGCTCCAAAAACAAACGAACAGGTGGAATGCTTGTGTTTGATTTTTGTGGTGCTCAACCCCGCTGGCATGGGCATCGAAGGGTGATGATCCACGCTGACTGGACAAGTTTTGTTGTTCTGCCTAGTTTCCTGTAATGAGTGATCAACTGACTGCCACACCCGCACCTGGCATGCTTCAAATTGTCCACTGGTCACAGCACACAATTACGTTGAGTCATTCAAAACCACAAAACAGCAGAGTAGCAGCAGCCCCTTCGAGTCGAAGCATGGGAGCACAAATGGCACAAGACCACGGTCCCTGCCGGTCAAACAAACCCTGGTCCCTGGCCCAAATCTGTGTCTCCGATCGGGAACCAACCAGGCAAACGGCAAACCACATGCCGCGATCCCCGATCACTCTCATCGTGCATGTTCGGGACTGGTTAATGATCGAGGAGAGCAAATGGTTAGTTGTGACATGTGAGTGGTTAGTTATCGGTGAAGAGAGGCACGCCATGCTACTGCGTGGCACAGTACCGCAAAAGAAATAGCTGCCGGCTCTCGCACTCTGCTAGTGCCCGCCAGGCTCAGTCTGGCCTCGAACGTACGTACTCCGCCGCACGTAGCCATCTCGTCGCACTGTATAGGAGCATTGTGTACGCTAGGTAGGCATACAGGTACGTGAGCAGCAGTGTCCCGCTGGGCTCGTTTGTCCCGTGCGCGTAAATAAGGCCCCCGCGCGGCCACGCCACCCCCATCCTAGACCGCGTT
>LAPY01001958.1:47138-58512 GCA_000970635.1 Eragrostis tef | reverse complement strand
CCGCCGGCACGGGCCCTCAAGCCGCCCCTTGCAGATCGCGCACGGCTCCCCGTCGCCGCCGTTGTCCACCACCGGCTCCGGCTCCGGGACGTGGACCACCACGTCCTTGTTCAGCAGCCCTTTGCGCTTCCCGTCGCCGTCGGCGGCGGCCTCCTCCTGGGTGCTGCCCGCGGCGCGGCGCGCGGCCCAGAAGACGACGGCGCCGAGTATGGCCAGGCCCGCGAGGACGCCGAGGAGTATGTACAAGCTCGTCAGGCTCCATAGCTCGGCCATCGTTGGACGCGGAGCTATAGCTAGATCGCGTTGAACTTGCTCTTCACGTCGTGGCGCACGTACTGGATGCTGCTGGCTGGCGGCGCACGCGCTTAGGGCGTGTCCGTTCGGCGATTATTGATGCGGCAATTTGGGAAGCAGGTTGCGGCTCGAGGTGGTTAATTAGTTATGCGATCTGTTATCGTAGACACCCTCAAACAACATTATACTTCGTTTCCGAACCAAATACTGGAACTCGTAACTACTGAGATTCGAAATCCGGGTTCGTATGCTAATTCTGTTCAAATCTCAGTCCAAAGGGAAGACAAACATTGTGGCGGATACAACACGATCGCAGAACGAAGTTGGTACTAGCAGAAAGAGGAATCCATCCTTTTCTTTAACCTGCAGACTGAATGAAAAATAAAACATCTTCAGAGATAACATCACGCGAATGCAAATGGTTTTCACCGCGTCGCACACAATCATCGGTTATTTCATCACAAAATAAATTAAGCTTACCATCAGGATGTTGCCACCAGCTGAAGCTGCCAGCCCTTCCTCAGTAACAGCAAAGCAACTGTGCGAACAGACAAGGGTGCACTGTATTTTATTTTATTTTATTTTATTTTTTCTTTGGAGATCAATGCTTATCAAAAAGTAACTATGAGATCATATGAACGTTATCAAAAAGTAGGTATGAGATCATATGTTCAGGCAAACATTATTTCTAAAAGAATTTTGTTTGGTTGTTTCAGATGTAATGATGTATGAAACTGCAAATGATTCCTCTTTGCAGCAGGCAAAGATCCTGATATCATGTAACCTAATGCACATACCTGTAAACCAGTACCAAAATTCTTTAAAATTTTCTTAAGCGTGCTTCGAAAATTTCCTGAAAATATGCAGTTCACCCGTGCTTGATCAAGTAGTCTTTGCGCTGCTACATTCACCATTGCTGTCATCCCAATCCCTTCTCGTCAGGATCCCAATCCCTTCACCATTGCAATCTTGACCCTGACAGCGGCCACGACCGTCACCGGCGGAAGGCGGCAGGAACCCAAGCGTCCAGCAGTAGCAGATGGCTGTGACTTCATTGCATTCTCCGAAACAGCCGCCATGGCTGGCCAGTGCGAGCTCCGTCGCCCAGCTCCGACGCGGTGAGTGGTCCGCGCCTCCAGCCCGCGACCGTTCATAGCTGGTGATTGGTAACACAGCTGGGAGAATATGGGTGGAGGAGAGCAGGGGACGCGACGCCCGGGTCGAGCTCTGCGTTCCGGAGGCGGAGCAGACGGCCGCGCCGCCGCCGCCCCAAATAACGGGGGGCTATCTTCAAAATAACAGGGGCCTTTCTGCATATATTTGAATCGCGACTATTAATCGCGATCCAGATATTTGCACATGGGCCCCTAATTTGGATCGCGATCAATAATGGCGATCCGAACCAGGGTGTGCTATGCAAATTTCCAGGTCGGCGACATGGTACCCGGCGCCAGCGCCGGCGACAACGCTTGCTCCGCCACCGGGCCTCCCGCGTTCGTATGGGCCCCTCCAGCCTTTTCCGCGCTCACGGCCATGGCGGTCGTGCGTCTCAGACGGCGGCGAACAAGGACCCACCAACGCTCCCGCGTCGGCGCGGAAGCACACGTCTCGGATCCTCTAGACCGCTCCTCGCCACCGCTTGGTAGACCTATTGCTCCGGCTTGTACGCGGGCGCGCGATTCGAGGATCGGAGAGCTGGGCCCTTTAATCAAGCGGGAGCACCGCGTCTGAACCCATCTCGCCATTGCTGGTACCTGAGGAGGGAGCGGCCGCAGCCACGGGGTCCAGCAAGAGCAGAGCATACTCTGTTTCTACTGTCTGCAGAACAGAGCATTGCTTACAGGCTCCAGCAAGAGCAAGCGTACTTCGATGCCTTGGCCCTCCCTGTCAAACTCAAAACGGTTTCAGGCCATGGATTTCGTTGCCTTGGTGATGAGCGGACCGGCACCAGTTTCTCGTTTTCTGATTACAGTAGTAGCTTTATGGCCAGGCCAACCGACGAAGGACCGCCATGACAAACAAGGATGGGCTAAACGCCATATCGCAACATAATTAATTTCAGTGCTAAAACACGAGTTGCCCAAAAAATGCAATACGTGAGCATTTACACATAGACAAGGCGAGGATGCACCATTGCTTTCGTGTCGAATACTACTAGCATTACAGCATGGACTCTTTCACCTTTAAACTTTGGACATCTTTTGCTTTGGTTTTTAAAATTTTCAATAATCAAAGTTGGAGTTACCTTTTTTTATGGCTGAAGTTTGAGTTGTTTACTGGGAAATGCGTGCCTGAACGTGTGTGCTTCCACCCAATTTGGGTTGCGAGCTTGTTAATTGCGCTACCACGTGCAAGCCTGCCTCTCACTGATTCTGTGAATTCCATAATCTCTAGACCAATCTTGTAGGGATGACCACCAGAGCGAATTGAGGCGTCCAAGAACTATTAATTCACGATTCACCACGTATCTCAAAAATAGATTCTTTTAGACCACGACTGTAGACTTTGAATGACACTAAATAGCTGTAGTATTACCTCTCCTCCTCCTCACAGAATAGTAAGGCTCTTTAGATCTAAATTTTAGAAGGCTCTAAATAAAAAAAAATTTAATACTAAATAAAGTCTAATGACAAAACTTTTTTACAGATGGGTACATGTTTACGAGACGAATCTAATGAGTCTAATTAATCTATGTTTTGCCAGTAATGCTACAGCAACCATCGTCTAATTACAGCTTAACTACCCCCGTTAGATTCGTCTTGCGAATTAGACCAAGGGTTCTGCAATTAGTTTTGTAATTAAATTTTATTTAATACTATTAAATGACAAGATTCTTTTTTTTAGACCCTTCTAAACTTTAGACCCTGTGAAACGAACACCCCTTATTAGAGGCAATGCACCCAGCTCAACTTCAGTTTTCTCCAACCGTAAACCCTTTCTTAATCATCCATCAAAAAGTTAAACCCATCCTTAATTGCAACGTGGCCACTTCCTCTGAATATTCCCCTTCTATCCCCATGGTAAGATCTGGAATAGAAGCTGGGAAGTCAGATCTGCACTCTGCAGTTTACAGAGCCTGAAATAAAATAGGTGTGCGGTTACTCACCAAGCGAGAACGAAGAAGCGCCTAGGGTTTCCATTCGGAACCCCCGCTTCCTTCGGTCGGCCGCATCCCTTGGCCTCTTGGGATTACAAAAGAAAACCTCCCACCTGGCTCCCACTACTCTTCCCCATCCCTTTTTCTTGTTCGAATCCATTGGAGCCCACGAGGTCATTGCCGGTTGCCTCCCCACCCAAAACCCTCTCACTACCTCTGCTCCTCACAGAGCCCCATCACTTGGGTTGGATCCTCGAAGATTCTGAAAGATCTCGCTCTCGCTTGGGTATTGTCTTGGCAGGCTTTTCGCTTCTTGGATCCGTGCAGGGTAGGCAAGAATGGCAGTTCTTGGAGTTTCAGAAGCTGACAGCTAAAAGGTACTGCTCATTACAGGACACGGGTCCTGCTATTCTTGATATATTTTATTTGTTTTCCTGGTTCGTAATTTTGTAAACAAGAATCTTATGGTGTTCTTGGCACTTATTTGATCGAAATAGAATTCTTCGATAGTCGCTGCCTTATGTTTTGACTTGTTGTCTGATGGACTGACACAGACTGAAGAACGCTCGGTGTTGGACTGGTTTTCAGTCTCGACTTGCAAGGTGGAATCCTGCTGATGGAGCCGGCAAAAGGGAGGACGAGGAGGACGTCGTCCAATCTGTTCCTGCGCATTACGGACATATGCAAGGTGCATTCTGTCGGTGTCGCGTCGGGCGCCGGCGAGAAACTGAAGGCCGACAGCACCGTCGACAGCAGCGAAGACGGCGCGCATCTGAAAGTGCATCCCCATCAAGTCTCTGATCAGGAGAGCTGCTCTGGAAGTTCCACTGCCCGTTATGAGGAAGCGGTTGTCGAGAAGCTTCTTGAAGCGATATCTGGTCTGAAGTTGGCTTATGTCAATGTTCAGCAATCACTTATGCCATATGATCCTGAAAGTCTCGTGATCGCCGATGGGCATTTTGTGTCGGAGATTGAAGAGACCGCCGGGCTTAAGGATCTGTATATCAATGTGAACAAATGGAGCAATCCAATGTACCAGTCTCATGTGAGCTCAAGAATTCATGAGCAGCAGAAGCTCACAGTGGAGCTGCAGGCTTCCATTTGCAAAAAGGAATCTGAAATTGTTTTGTTGCGGTCCGAGTTGCAAGAACTGGAAAAGAGCGATATGGAAGTGGAGGAGACTGATTGTAAAGTCCTTAACAGAGAAGGAATATTGAAGGGTGAATCAATAGACATGTTCATCGAGTTTTTTGAGCGTTCATCAAAATGTATTCATGATTTTACAAAACTCGTCGTCAGATGGATGAAAGTTTCTGGATGGGACCTCGACAGCTCCAAATTACCAGTGGATAAATCTTTTGTGTATGAGAAAAGGGCGCATCAGAAGTACAGTGTTGAGGCGTACTTTGCTCGTGCCATGTTCATGGGGACCAAAGAGGACTATTTCTCGACAGATTCTTTTGATGATATTATGAGATCCAAGGATCCATTTGATGCTCTTGTGGAGGCCCCCAATTCTGTTTTTGGAAGATTTTGCCGAGAAAAGTATCTGGTTGCTGTACCCTGCAGTATGGAGGATTCCTTCTTCGGAAATTTGGATCATAGAGCATTTATCGAGCGTGGTGGTCATCCAAGGACACAATTTTATCAGGCATTTGCGAGAATGTCAAGATATGTTTGGGCATTGCTCACAGTTGCTCGTCATCTGAAACCGAGAGCTGAAATGTTTTTTGTCAGGAGTGGTGCTCAATTTCAAAAGAAACACATGGAATGTGTACCAGCCAAGTTAACCCCAGAAGAAGCAAAGATCAGTGTTGGCTTTACAGTGATGCCTGGATTTAAGATAGGATGCACTGTCATCAGGTGCAGGGTCTATCTGTCCATGCTTAATACAAGGAATTTCTAAACATTTCACCCCAATGCACAATAGGTATGAAGAACTGATAACATGGTCGTAGTTCTCCCGAATAAGCCTATGTCTATGCCTTCCTGTATTGTCTGAAGGAACTAAGCATTGTCGTAGATATGATAGCTCAGGGTACTAACTTCATGTAAAGAGTGCTGCTATACAAAATACTTTCTCAGTGATTTGTTCTGGTACTTAGGAGTCGTCCCTTTGTGCATCCCATCTGTCTGTATCCATTGAAGACATTCAATTGTGGACTTTGGAGGTGCTCACTATATACCGTTTCATACGCAAAACTGAACACAACTATTCTTTTTCTTTTTCTTTTTACCATAACACAGTCTGTATGCTCTAACATGAGTGAAAGAATGCTCTGTCTGGGCAAAATAGTACTTCATCTGGCGAAGAGTTTGGCGAAGAAGTTTGTTGGTTTTGGGTTTTCCAAGCATGCTACATGCGCATATCTTCCAAATTTATCCTTCTGCCTTGGCTCTCCCCTGGTGTCCTTCTTACAGACCTTGCAGGTTTTATCCACCCAACCTTCCTCCACATAGTCCCCCTCGACTGCATTCAAAACCCATTTGGTTTGTCAGTATTCGATGACTTGATTTTCATCCTACTGCTTGTAAAAGAAATAAATAGTAAAGTTTTGTGTCACACAATATAGTCTGAATGTTTTACAAAAAAAGAACAACATATAACAATTAAAATCCACCATACTGAAATTTTGGTTGACCTATTACGCTAATAGCTTATACAGCCCTGCAGTACTTGTAGCAAGAAAGATACAGAGCAGGAGATACCTTCAACATATGACTTGAAGAAATCCTGGTAAGTGCCACCAATCTTCCTCCGAAGTGCTCCATACTTCATTGCAAATCCAACCAGAAGTTTATCAGCATATGGAAAAAGTTCAGACTACTGATTAGACTTTATCTGGTAAGTTCAGTAGTCTGATTCCTGGTTGCAGTTCATCGGAGGGGCCATACCTGCTCCCTTGACATCCTCCCTCCACCTTTGGTGGACTCCCTGGCTTCATATAGCAGCTCGGCGTCCTTCTCTGATCGGACCTGCGAGAAGTCCAGCGCTTCGGTGATGCTTCCAAACAAGGACTGCTTGTTCTCCTTCTCGTCATCTGCCTTTGCGTAGGCCTTAACAGGCCTGGCGCCGCCACTGCTCGTCTTGAAGGATTGTATGCATTGGTGAGCTCCAAATGAAGAACTCTGGGCAGGGGACAGTGGAAGAGTCCTCATGGCCATTTCTTCAGGAGTTCAGGTGCTGCACAAGTACCGTGACTCCTTCAGGGATCATACTTCTTTTATATGTGCAGGGACATTTTAGGGGCAGATAGGCAACGGCAGCGCGGAAGTTTTGTGGATGTTACAAGGCTACGTGGTGCAAGGGAAGCCTGCTGAAACGAGAATGAAATTCTGGTTGTGGCGCAGGGTGACGTGGGTGTTCAGACTTCAGACAAGAGGAGGGCATTGATCGTTGCGTCACTGCAGTGTGTTTGTGGTCAGGAACAAGCGGACTGCACCAGCATGGCTGCGTGCCTGCGTGGCTTGTTGAGCTGATGTGTACAAGGAACTCAGTAAGGGATATGTGTGGAACACAGCTCTCCTGATGGAAATACTACGAAGTTACAACAGTAGACATGGTTAGGCAGGGGGAAAATAGCTGTGGAAAGGACCACATTTTTTTTTTCTTGATGAACTGGAATGGACAACTGCAACAAGAATATTTCTCAGCTCGTACTCATTACAGAGAAAACAAATCCGCGGGGATCATTTTGTCTTGATTTAGCCCAAAGCCCCTAACTATATTGTCGATAGAACTGAATTTCTAAAATGGGCCATTAGCGTGGATGGGCCTCCAGCCTCGTACTTGACTCTTTCAACGTCACTTAGCCTTTAGGCTCTGCATGTCCGGCTTTAGCCATCTCTTTTTATATCCTGCTGAAAAAAACTCTTTTTATATTAAAAGAAAATACAAAAAAACAAAAGGCGCATATGGCCGGCCTTAGCTTGAGTCTTGATTGTAACCAGGTAATACGTACAAGGTTCTTTAAGTACAACAATACATAGAGCCCCGAGCAGACTGACTTTGAGTCCGATTGGTACCAAGCTCAGTTCTAAGAAGCAAATGCCACCAAGATCTAAATCTTATTCTAAAGCTACTGTCTCCAATTACTCGTGCACATTGCCATGTTTGGAGACACTAACATCGCACGTGCAATTCTTGACTCTCTAGCTCAATACAGATGCCACCGCTATGCCCAACAAATCTGTGTCAGCTAGCTTAGCTTCAACCTCTGATTTTTTTTTTATAGGGCTTCAACCTCACTAAGTACAGTAGCTGTCAGTAGTTTTATTCTTTTTCTTGTTTAATTGAACAGTCTATTAACACCAGCTGAGTGCTACCGTAGGTCTTCTCATATGAGGTGAATCGAGCCGTGAAGGTCACTATGATACACGCGAAAATATTCGGTGCAAACCACCTATTCGGTGAAATCGTGAAAACCCTTTTGAAAAACCTACTTAGAAGTTTTCATAAATTATGAAACTTGACATACATGTAGAGGACATGGTGAGAAACATGCACACAAAATTTAAGATCCAAAATCATTTTCTACTAAAAGATATAAAAATAACAAGGTGGAAGAGGACAAAAATACTACACAGCTACAGTTTTGTCCTTTTCCTCTTTTTTCTTCATGATTTGTTATTTTTGTATCTTTTAGTAGAAGTTGAATTTAGATCTCAAATTTTGTTGTGCATGTTTCTCACTATGTCCTCCATATGTATGCCAAGTTTCATAATTTATGAAAACTTTTAAATAGATTTTTTAAAAAGATTTTTACGATTCTACCGAATAGGTGGTTTATACCGAATATTTTCTCATGATACACAGATCCCTTGTAAGAGCAAATTGAGCCGGCCTGGCCACCGAGCATGACGGCATGACCTTGAAGGCTTGAACTGCATGATACTAACTGCTAGTAGGAGCTGAACCAAATGGACTGATGCAGCCAAGCAAACAAGCAAGTGGACCTCAAGTACCGCGATCTCCATGATGGCCTGGCTCATAGCGACGTCCCCGCTTTGTTCCCCGTCAAATCATAGCATAAATGCCCAAATAATCATGGCGCCATGAGATACACCTTTGTAGGGCATATCAAGTGATCAAATCAGAGCCAAACAAAGCAATAGTCGTCGACTCTCTTTTTTCAAATCATTCATTCATTTGCGTCTTAAAATCCTTTCCATCGTCGGCAGGAGACTTCAGGGACCAACTTGTCCAGTGGCATTACGGTCGCGGTACCATGCTAGGCCTAGGATAACAGTAAGCCAGTGAATGAGCGATGTTGTAATCTCTCCTTGACGGCATGGTTTCAATAATCTTTGAATGGCTAGCATAAGACTGACTCCAATAGAAGCAAGGCAAATGCATATACGGCTCTTGAAAGTCCACTGTGCATCAACAACCCCTTCTTCAACAGACTATGCAAACATCCCTGCCATTTTGCCTTTGGAGGAGAGAGGGAATGTAAAAATAGACTCCCTCTCTCCTCCTATGCATTTTACGGGGCCCACGCTGACACTGGTGCTGACGGCGAGCCGGCGACGACGCGAGTTGCGCGGAGGCGGGACGCGGCCTCGTGGGCAGGCGATGGCGATGGCGGAGGATGGCGGCACATGGCTTCTTCCCCAGCCCCGGCTACCAAATCGCCTGTCGCGGGGAGGCGGGGACGCGACGCGGGGCCAGCTGCTGCGGCGAGCCACGGCGCGCGGGAGCTGTGGCGAGGCGGGGCGCGGGGCGAGCAGTGGGGCGCGGGGTGGCGCGGGGGGCCAACTGCGGCGCTCGGGGTGCTCGCCTCTGGCTGCCATCTCTTCTCGTCAAGCTGAAGCGGCGCCATAGCACGGAACTCGCATGGCACGGGATGAGCAGGCGACTCGATTCGCAGTCGAAGCTCCAGAATATGAAGATTCACGGAGAGGACCAGCTGCTGCCGCTGCTCGATTTGTGTGCTGCCGTTCATCACAATTTAAGCTGGCAATCTGAGCTCACAATTTGAGCAATCTGAGTTGTTGTACGTGCTTTTGGATTGTTTCTAATTTCTGACCTCGCGGGAGTGGTCGGAGCTGGTGACCGGCCCGCGCTGGAAGACCTTCGGGGTCTGCTCGCACGGGGCAGCGTCGACGAGCAGGTCACGCGGCGCGGAGCGAGCCACGGCGCGACACGCGGGGCACGGCATGACGGGACAAGCAGGGCGCGCGGCACGCGGGCAGCGGCGTGCGCGGCGGCGCGCGGCGTGCGTGCTGTGGCGGAGTGCGGGCTGCTGCGAAGGGTGTGGCGTGCGTGCGACAGCGGCGCGCGGCGTGCGGGCTGCGGCGGAAGGCGTGGCGTGCGTGCTGCGGAGGGCGCGGCGGCGCGCCTGCGTGCGGGGCTCGTGGCAGCGGACGCGCGGCGAGCTCTAGAAAGAGGTGAAATGCATTTACTGCTGTTGAAGATGGTGTGCAGTGAAGGACTTCCAAACAACTATTCACGCCAGGCAAAGGTTCATTATGTTTTTGTTGGAGTTAGTCTAACTGCACTGTAATATAAATCGGGTCACCGGCATGCATGGTGAGCTGGACTCCAGGAGGAGAAATTTAACGGAAGATTGGAGGTTTCGCTGCAGCGTCCTTGTCATTGAATAGCTCGATTGATTGATCCTGAGTCTACGCGGCCATGTCTGTCTTCTCGTCGCTACGGCGTCGGCGCGTCGCTAAAACTTCCCCAGTTTTCCGCTCGGTTTTATGGGCCCTGCACGTGTATTGTCACTTTAGGTCAAAGGCTCGTTATCATCAGGTTATTAGCAGTATACTCAGGTGTGTTCACAGCTCAGATTTCGTTCTTTGGCGCCAGGACGACGCCGAGTGGTAAGTTAGATCGGTTGGGCGATTAGTGCTCTGTTTAGTACGGCTGTGCTATCAGTCTCGGATACCAGATGCTGCACGTACGTTGCGATGGATAATCTGTAGTCTCTTGGTCCTTGAAGATCATGTACATGGAGTACTCCACTACATCCACGTATACATACAAACACCAGTCAGTACACCACCACCCAAAGAATGATTGGCACACACATTTATCAATCTCCAGGACCATTTGGAAGCCCAGTTAAGGCACTGCTACTTGTTGTTTTCCGTCACGCTGAAGCGAAGCATCTACCCGTATTCTACAAGTTGTTCGACAGGCTGCAGCTACGGCTGCGGCTGTAGAAAAATAACTACGAACACTGTAATGATAAAAAAACACTGTAGCGAATGCAAAAAAAAAATAACCAAAACACTGTAGCTGCTGTAGCAAAACAGCCAAGCGAACAGGCCACTGATGTATGTATCGCAGCAGGTATTGCGTCACCTCAGCGGCCGGGACCAAATGCAAAGAACGACAGGGCTACGGCGGGCGGACGTATCCTATACGCCAACACCGGCGCTGTCCCCTCACCCACCTTCTCTTGGCGTACTTAACTGCCTTAACACACGGAAGGACTGACGATGATCGGGAGTTCGGGACACGCTAATCTCGTGACGTAAACTAGGCCTTAATTGACGACCGGCTCGATCCTAGTCTGCCGCCATTCGATCGATCACCGTTGTAACGCGTCGTCGTCGTCGTCAAGACGTCAACGGAGGAGGGCCAAGGCTGCAGGAGCCCGTAGCGGGCAGCAGAATCTTGAGGCTGCCTGCCCGCTGACCATTGCGCGGGCGACACCGTAATTAGGGAGCCCGGAAATGGAGGACACGGGGGAGCTTAAACTAATGGCGCCTCGCGTCGCGTAATGCGGCGGGCCTCGATAGCGCGCGGACGCCGAGGAGAGGAGAAGGAACCAGGATCTCTGCCGCGCCTTGTTCGCTTCCGCGCGATGATTAATTTAATTAATTGGCCGGAGGCACCGCGCGCATGGGTGGGATTAGCAGCAGCAGCAGTAGGTGCACGATGCTCCGCGCAACGCCCGACAAGCCGGTGAAAATATAATCCGCGGGGCCGGGGCTCGTGCGTACGTGCCGCCACCAACGGCCGCTCCGCCT
>LAPY01001957.1:82114-96019 GCA_000970635.1 Eragrostis tef | reverse complement strand
CGGGGCGTGCCAGCGTGGGCGGGGGTGGGGTACGCGGAAGGCAATAAATTATGGCGGAAAAGGATGATGAGGAGTTTCGAGCTTATCCGCATCGGAGACGCGATCACGCGAGTCGCAAACTGCTGTATGATAATGCGTTCTTGCGGTACTAGTGGCTGGCCGCAACGTTTTCCCGTGTTCGGGCAGCGCACGCCGTCGTTGTTTTATGGGACCGACGCGGACGTCTCTCTCCATCCGGCGCCCATCCGAGGCCGGCACAAGGTTCGCCGAATACTCCACCATTCTCCTTTTCTCGGCATTTTTCTATCCGTATGCGAACGGTGTCGAGTGTAAACTTCCTTTACTCAAATTCCATTTGTAAGCAAAATTCGAAAAGAGAGAGGTCGAGTTTCTTCTCAGTGACGTGATGCGGTATAGATTGTGTATAGTAAACTCTGGTCGGCAATGCCGTGGAGGCGTGAGTTTGTTTTGTTTTTCTGCTTTTCTGCGGCCGGAAGTGATTGTAACTTCCGTAAAAGGTCTGGGCAGTTTCTTGCCGCGTGTTCGGCGGTTGACCCTGTGTTTCTTTCTGGTTCTTTAGCTCTACTTGACGTTCTTGCTGGTCAACCAGTTTTTAAGTGTTTCATGTTGCTTAATTAGTTTTCCTCTCGTATACTCCTACTCATTATATGGAGCAGTGGTATGCGCAATGTTGGATTCTGAAAACAACAAGAAGATTTAGTATAGCGGCCTTTTGAATCATCTAGAATTAGTATATCTCGTTTGAATCATGCAGCATGAACTGCCAGTGCAGCTCAATGCCCACAATTAGCTGTTGTCGTTCCATAAAAAGTATCAGGAGATGACGCGGATGGAGGCACTGCTATGGATTGTTGTGCATTATCAACGAAATGCTCTCGTGTGTGTGGTCACTGCTGGCTAGTGCAATCCAGCCGAAATTCAGAGGGACATGCAAATGCAATGCCAGTGCGGGTGCAGCATGCACCAACACCAACCCATTTGGCCATTTCCAGTGGCCTGGTCGAATTCCATGGTTCCCCAATTTCCAGCAGCCCAGCTCGCCGCTCGGGACCAAAGTTTCAGCCCTCACCAGCCACCTACTTTGGTACACCTCACAGAGCAATACATGACGTGGATTTGCTCGAAATCCTGGACCAAGCAAAGCTCCAGATCTGCACATATCCACCGCACCTGCGACCGCGAGACCTGTCTGCGCAGCCAAACTTTGACGGCGGGGGGGNNCCCGGTCGGCCCAGCCAAACTTTGACGGCGGCTGCGCCGGGGGAGGAGTCTGCTTCCAACGTCGTTCCGGTCTGAGGAAGCACGCGCGAAGGTTGTCTATCTTGAGGAGGAAAGCTGTAATTGCGTCGCCATTGTCAGTGTTTATCTCCAAATCAGTCAATTCCGATCGTAACCTAATTGGTTATCTGTTTTGACCTAGCATATTCCCAGAAAAGGAGAGACCCGTTGCGTTCTAGGCTCGTCGCGATATCTATTAAGTTGACTGGAAATAATGTGGAATTAATAAAGCTGACCGGGAGACGGCAGCTTAAAATAGGTTTCCTACTATGTTAATTTTCTTGCATATCCAGGAGGAACAGAATGGGAGCAGTTTAGCTGAAAGCGACATTGTTAATTAGCGGTGCGAGAGCTGATGTATGCATGTCGTTGTAGGTCGGCAGATAAGCTGTAAGTTAACCGGTACGGCTGAGGACAGCTGCGCCGACGGACCGACCGAGCAGTTGATCAGCACGATATCGATACACTCAACATTTCAACAAAACATGCTCGAGTGATGACCTCAATCGTGCGTTTATTTCACCATAATCTGATTCGCTGATTCAGTGAACGAAGCGAGCAACTCAAAAGTCAGACGGACGGTATTGGTTCTGAGATCGTGCCTATCTGAAAACAGAATCATCTCCTAATAGTAATAGTCTAGTGCTGTAAACGTATGCAGCACAGTTGTTCTGGGAGTCCGGGACTCTAGCATCCGATCCCACTTTCGTTCGCCTATATCGATCTATCATGCGAGCTGACAAGAGGTTTGTTCAACCAAACTTCTTGTAAGCAGTAATCGCCCCGTCAAATCATACAGTGGGCCAGTGGGGTGCATGCATATCTATCACCCCGTCAAATTAGCACGATCAAGCACGTGCACGGTGCACCATCAATCCGGAACGAAAATTCCGGCAATGTGGTCGTAGTAAGAAACTCATGCTCCTCCACCAGTTCCTCGTTCGATCGGTGCATCACTGGGGCGCCCGGATGCATGCGTGACGCGCTGATCCGCCCCCGGAGGACGCGCGAGCGGTGTATGCGGGTCCATATCGATGGACACGACGAACCGAAGATCATGGCCACCAAACCAACATGGCAACATGCATCTCAATCTCATCAAAGGTTTCGGATAAGAGCCGTTGATCGATCGAGATCGAGGTAGTAGCTGACCTGACCGCCCTTGCTCTCTTTCGCGTGCTGCGACCGGCAAAGCGTCGACCGTATCCGCTTGCGCAACCGGCCGGGATTTGTTTCTAGACGGGCGAGGCCTCCACGCAAGCACGCCTGTCGCCGTCGCTGCAAAAGTGGGGCGACCGTTTCAATCTCCGACGAAACTGAACTCGCGCCCGGTCTCGACGTGTTCTTGCCGGGAAGGAGACACGGGTCCGTGACACACCGTCGGGCTCAACTAGCGGTGGATCGGAGACGGCGGCAACGAGTTTATCCGGTGCTTTAGCATGCATGCATTTGTGTCCGAGTTAGGCGGCACGGCACGGTGTGGGTGTGTGTGGCCGGCGACCGGGCCGACGATGGCAGCTGGGTCTCGGTGGATGTGCCCTGCCCTGGCCGTTTCTTCGTTTCCCCACCGGACGCGCCTTCACGTGCGGCGGGACTTGGGGTCGGGGAAAGGCGAGACCAGTGAGAAAACGAAGGCGACCCACCCCAACCCAACAGCAGAAGTGAGGTGCTTGCTTGAGGTGGGGAAGGGGAACCGCGTGCGAGCAGGCTCGCCACTGCTCGGGAACCGTACGCGGCCCAGCATGTGATTTTCGGTGAAGTGACACCGTGACAGAGCTCAACCATGTGTCGATCACAGGATACGATATGGATGGACCGAGTACATTCAAAACGAGGTATGAATATTTTTCATCGCAACCGAGATAGGATGGACTACTAGCGATTAGTGGGCTGTATTGAGGAAACGGACGTTCGTAAATCAATAACGTGTTTTTTTTTGCAAGACATCAATAACGTGCTTTTGCCAAAATAAATTAAGTTTTACGTCCACTAGTATCTTACAGATAGATTTTTTTTTTGAGCATCGTATCTTACAGATAGATGGTTTTGTCTGAGAAGACAGATGTGATTTTTTTTTCATTTTTTGAGAACGACGTGATGGATTATACAAGGAAAAGCAGAAACAAAATGGATTTGGCGGAATATGGGCCACGCTGAATATGGGCTTATTATTGTTGTGCTCCGTTTGATCTCTTTTGAAGTACGGGCCCGCAGAGAAGATGGGCCAATTTAGGCCCGTGATAACATATAGATGGGGTTTGTAACTTTTTGTAAAAAAAAAACAATATAGACGATTTGATTTTTCATCTAAAAAAAACTGTGATCAACAGCTCATGTGACAGAGTTAAAACTATTGACGTAGGTAGTCTACGAATATATGACAATATAGTCATTTTTACAAAATGCACATCCAATCTCTCACATGGGTCTATAAATTATGTTGTGACAAACGGATCGTAACCACTTGTTTCTAAGGGTGCAAATTGGATATCTATTTACAAACCTACTTGTTTCCATATGAAAGAATTCAACGAGCATTAAATATACCAATAGGAACATGCACGCACGCGGGCGCGCACACTAAGATCACATTCATTCAAATAAGCGCGTACATAGTGACATACTATTTTCCTTATTTATTCAATGGGAACACGCACACGCGCGATCGCACACTAAAATCACATTCATTCAAATCAGCGTGTACATAGTGCATAATTTGAAATTTTCACATCCCCTCATGTTTTGTACAGCTAGACCCGTTTCACCATTCAACTTGCTATGGTGAGATTTGGAATTGGCCCCCCGGGATCTGACGACAGGAATCACGCGCGGCATCTATTTTTGAAGAGCCACCAACTCAGAGGCGCCGTACTCACCGCCCCCCTCCCACGCGCCCCCGCCGCGCCCTTTTCTTCCCACCCTTCTCCACTCAGCACCCGCCAATTCCACCCCAAATCTCCCGCATCCCCACAGGCAACCGCCAATTCCCGCCAGCGCTAAGCTCAAATGCCGACTCTCCGCAGCGCCACGGCGAACTCGTCCCCGGCCGCCACCCCCTCACCCGCCGCGTCGAGCACGCCGCGCAGCGTCAAGCGCCGCCTGACGCCAAGCCGCGCCGGCCAGTCGCCCGACGCGTCGCGGCACACGTCCCCGCACCGATCCCCGCACGCCGGCGCCGGAAGCGTAAGATCTGTTGCTTGTGCCGGTTCCCGATGCAGATCTGCTCGGCCGTTGCTTCGTTTTCGTCTATTCCCCGCTGCAATGCACACCAACTGCTCGATCTCGCAGGTCTTCACGCCCAAGCTGCTCTCGGCGTCGCCGAAGTCCTCCAGGAAGCGGCTCTACGGTGACCTTGTCGCGCCTGAGAAGCCCAAGTGGAATCCCCGAGGCAAGTTTCTCAATTTCCCCTTTTGACCAGCCCGTGCGTTTGTTTTGGTTAATCGTTTGGAATCTGATGGAGAATTGATTGTGGCATGCAGACCCCGCGCAGATGCGGGCGGTTAAGGAGGCGCTGCACGTAGCGACGGTGCCGTCTTGCGGGTTGGTTTGCCGGGACGACGAGCAAAATCGCGTCCTTGAATTCTGCAAGACGTGCGTCGAGCAAGAGAAGGCTGGGAGCCTCTATGTCTGCGGGTGTCCTGGGACCGGGAAGACCTTGTCGATTAACAAGATCAAGGATAGCTTGTTGCGTTGGGCAGATGAGGTAGGCTATAATTACATCTCATGTTCAACGTAGTTTTGGGTTTTGAAATGCATTTTGGTTGATTTGTTGTGCTACTTATGTATTAATATAGATGGGAACGGAGACACCTGACGAGCTAGCAATCAATTGTACAAACTTAGGAAACGCGTCTGACATTTTTGGCAAGGTATTATTTAACTGCTGCAGAATTATATCCCCGATCAATCTCCAAGCCGAAGAAAGCGATTCCTAATCAAGTTTTCATTGCAGATACTAGCACAATTTCAGGTCCGGAAGAAGGGAAGTGGCAAATTGTCGCCACTTCAGCAACTTCAGAGCATGTTTTCCAACAAGGAATCAGCTCCAAGAAGAATGATGTACGGGCACTTTGTATCGATTGTGACAATTGGGCTTTTCATGATGTTTTGATTCTTGTATCTGAATATCATGCTGCTGTTGCCAGGATGGTTATTGTGGATGAGATGGACTACTTAATTACAAGAGACCGTGGAGTTCTACATGATCTTTTCATGCTTACAACTTTACCGTTCTCTAGATGCATACTAATAGGTGAAGTTTTGAATGATACTTTCACCTATGCGAAGCCGTTTATGTTAAGCAACCAGTTGATGCCCATTTGCTGACAGATGGTGCTCTTTTTCAGGAATTGCAAATGCCATAGACCTAGCAGATCGGTTTCTTCCAAAGCTTGAATCATTAAATTGTAAGCATTCTTCACAATGTTAAATGTTGCATTTGCTTTATATGTTGTAAACTAACATGTCTGTCTTTACTACGCTAATTGACAGGCAAACCTCTTGTTGTGACTTTCCGCGCTTATTCCAAGGATCAGATATCTGACATAATTAAGCATAGATTAAAGGTAGTTATGTCCTCATGTCAACAGTCACGTTTTTATAAAGCTCCACCTCCAACTATTACAGATTCAACTGATGTTCATGCCTTTTCAAATGCCACTTTTACAGGTTCTTGAATATGATGTTTTTGAACCGCTGGCCCTGGAGTTTTGTGCTAGAGTAAGTGCAACTATCATGCAAGGCCTCTCATTAACCAGATTGTTGAATTCCATGTTTTCAGTTTATAATTTTTTTTTGTTTAATTCTCTTTATCAGAAAGTGGCAGCAGCATCTGGTGACATGAGGAAAGCTCTTGGTGTTTGCAGGTAACACTTCTCTTTGCTGAGAAAACAATCATATTCTATGCAAACTGTAACCTCCACTATGAGAGCTCAAAATGTAGTGGCAGCATTTTCTGGAACCAAATGAGTTCTGAATCTTGTTGATGCATGTGCAAATGGTCAGAAATGGTGCATTTACATAGGCTAACTAATATCCAGTGATTGTTTATATTTGCTTTTAGTGGCTTTAGCAAGTCAGCGATTAATGTATAACATCCTTACTGTGCAAATTTCAGGAGTGCTGTGGAGGTTCTTGAAGCAAAGCTAAAAGATTCTGATCAAGAATTAGGAATGGTGAGCTTTGTCTCACAGATTTTTCAGATAGCAAATCTTGAACAAATATTAGTGGTTTTCAGGTGGACTCCACACAAAACGAAACTGGTAGTTCAAACTATGTGTGTCAGATGTCATCTGTTTCTATGAGTTGTCAGCCAACTATGTAAATCAATAGGATCTAGTAAATCAGATCTTGTCTTAAATCTGCCTGTTTTCCAAAATAATCAAAAGCAATTTTAACTCTAGCCATCATTAAGACTAAATGTTACTAATGGTCTGTATCTTCCAAATAAGGCTGAATACATCTCCTTAGAATGGTTCTTACAATGAACCTTTTTTCTCGCATCCTAATTGCTTCATAATTGGCTGTAAACTCATTTAGCTGCTGAATCCTCTGCAGTAATGGAGTCTAATGTTTATACTTACAGGTAACATTTGACCATATGGATGTAGCCTTATCAAAGGTATTCAAGTCAGCAGTGGTAGATAGCATACTTTGTCTTCCCCAACATCAACAGGTAAGATCACAGTACTTTAGAAGCCTTATTGTTACTCCTATCATGTGCTACTTTTGGAAAAAGGAAAATACATGTAATCCTTGTTCTGCTAGTTCTGTCGGCAACATTTCCTTGAGTCTCATTCATTTGTATAAAATGTTTGACAGATGGTACTGTGTGCATTGGCAAATACTTTTCAGCACTGCAAGAAAAAAGCTACTAATCTTGGAGAGGTGCACTTCATAACATTATGAAAGAACACACTAATCGGCCCTTTCTGTATAATTCTAACTTGTGCTTACCTTGTTTCAGCTGAACAAATCATATATCGAAATTTGTAGATCAACCCAAGTCCCAGCAGTTGGAATGCTAGAATTTTCTAATATGTGTATGGTTTTGAGCGATCAGGTATGCAAATACAAAGGGTCCATTTCTAAGTATGTTCAAAGAACAGAAAAGCAACCGATGTAAGTGTTTGATTGAGTTTGCAACTTTGCATTATAGGGATTCATGAAGCTAGGACAATCAAAGGAAGATAAGCTTAGGAGAGTAACACTTCAGATTGACAGTTCAGATATCACTTTTGCATTCAAGGTGCGGATGAAGGTTTTTAGTCCTACCTTTTTTTAGCAAGACAATTAGCGTTTGTTTTAAGGTGTATTTATTTATTTGTTTTCGTATTACAGGGGAATCGTTTCTTTCAAAAGTGCCTGGGGCTGCCAAGATAGTTTGAGTGACTCCATGCTGCCATTTTTGTTTGTATATTATTTTTTGACATTATCAAGTACCAACAAATTCCAACTCTGGATGTGCGAAAGCTCAGGTGACTACCTACATTCTCAAGCATACGAATGATAATAGAGCAGGCTGCATTCTCTGCTGTTTGTTATGCATTCAGTAAACTTTAGTTTATTGGCTGCTTCATCCTAATGGACTGCTTACAATAATGTGACTTTTCCTCGTTTCAGATGCTTGCATTGTACTGGATCAAACTGTGGTAAAAGAACAATACTGTTTATTGGAGTGCTGATGCCGAGAGAAGTGTACATGAGATGAGTTATGATAGTGATCTGACACCATTCTTCGGAAACATAGTTGTCTGTAGTTTGGATTTCTTCATTTTTGTCTCTTCCAATTATTTAGTTAGCAGTTAGCATATTAATAACAATTCTTGGCACATCTCTTGCTGAAAGTTGCCACCACAGCAATGTGAAGCTGGAATAATTTTGCCTTGCCAAATTATTTGTACACTTTGATATTCTTCTAGAGTTTGTTGAGGCTGTAAACCGCAAGCCTTTGCTTCTTTTGAAAAGGCATACCAGCCGCTCAATTGATATCAGAAAAAAACTTTGTACACAATACTGCTACTGAATGATCCTGATCTCTAAGCCACTGTGCATTGTACCACGTCTTCCTTGATGGTGAAAACTGAGTTAGCTTCAGCCGAAATGTTTGGAAAGTGTATTTATTTCTGTTCATATGCGCACCAATATTGACGGTGAACTGAGTCGTCCTGTACAAATTGGATGGTGTTTTGTCGGAGTAACCTTCCGGAGCACAGCGCTACCTTGAGAAAAGTGCCTCGCTCAGGCAGGGCGCTCAGGCGTTCGATTTTGGACGCCTGCGGCTGTCGTTGCTGCCTGAGTGGTGCTCTGCCTGGGAGGGCACGAACCAAACTAACCTGCTAGCGTGCGTTTGAACTGTATGGACCGGTTGAGTTGAAGCTGCTTACGAGCATTTGAATTTGCACTGGGCATCACGACTGAAACAGGGGTTTTGAATTTGGATGACCCTTATCAATCTATTAAGCAATCGTTCTGTGGACGATCTCGATACAGGCAGCAAACGCACATCGCTGTCATCCTCCTTTCCTATACGCTCACGGCCACCGCCCATGGCCGGACCGTCGCATCCAGCGTGCAGGCCACCTCGCGTCTCAGAGCATCCTAGCTCAGGCCGTGCATAACCACCGAATCTCCGAGCTACAGGTTCCCAACGCATGTCAACCACTGCATGCGCGGGTGCGCCAGCTTATGACCAAGAGGCTGCCCTGCCTGCATCAACACGGCCGCTGCTCTTCAACGCCAGCCAACATCATATCGTCGCTCCCGCCCATTGGTGAACGGTCAGCGGCGGGGCTCACAGTGACAGCGTGACGCGCGTGTCAGGGACCAGGGCCACCTCTACGCCCGCCCACGACAAGCTTGGCCCCCGTCGACACCGACGGCGCACGACGTCGAAGCAACACCTCAGTCTCTGGCAAGGTGTGGCACTGGCAGGTACAACTTCAGCACCACAATCGACTGCTGCTACCCACGCGATAACGACGGCAACACTGCCCGCCGCCGAGCGAGCGCCACCTCCTCTGCAATGTAAGCCGCCCTTGCCGTTCATGCGCCCCCGCGACGCCGCGACGTCCCGCAGGCATGAGCTAGTGGCACCAGGGGGCGGTCGCTTCTCTTTTTATTTTCTCCTGGTACCCATTTAATCTGAGCTTGAAACTTCGTGGTACGATGCGTCCCCTCGGCGCTCTTCTCCAACGATTTTTACAAAATTATTGTCGTACATTTAGATTGCCGGTTTGAACTTCGCCCATAGGATCCCACAGGAAATTTCTCTTTTTCCCGGTTCTCCCCCCTGCTGAGCTCTATTCGATTCGAAATTTTGCGTAATGATGCACCTTGGTTGTCGCATTGTACAACAAATTTTACAGAATTTTTCGGTGGTGACTTGGAGCTGAGATATAAGCGGCTCGCGTGGTGCGGGTGTCGTTCGAAGCAGCGATCGCGCTCTCGTTGTAGAATGCGGAAGGCCCGGGAGGGAAAGCAAAGCAAGCAACTACCTGTAGGCTGTAGCATGATCGAACTGAGACATATCCTTGAATGCTTAGCCCGGATCTGGGAAGCAGAAGCTCCCAGCCATCCGTTCACAACTCCGAACGGCAGGGGTCAACAACGCTACTGCGTCGAGGACGGACGATTCATCTCTTGCTCCTCCAATGGATCATGCCTTGTGCTTCGTGTTAAGTTCTGGAAGTAGCCCGCTCGCCAAAGTTTCGGGGCCCAGTTTGAAGGGCAAATATCCTTACTCGCGTTAGAATATACGGGCCACATGTTTCGCGCTAACTGGGCTTTTATAGGCCTCTTTCACGAAACGAAAGCCGCTCAAATAAAAGAGAAATAATTATCCGAACATATTCGCCACAAAGCTGCAGAACTGAATTATTCGTGTTCGAGCCTGATGTTAACATTCAGGAGTATCAATATTATGCCACCTGAAACTGTAACAGAGTACTCCTATAGCCCCTATGGCGAAGCAAGAGTCAATCCTGTCTTCTTTTCGGATCTAGATTACTGTTACACTGTTAGTAGAAAACAGTACCAGCATAACAGTAAGCAACTGTCATCATCAGAAGGCAGCTATTCTGTGGGTTAGGTGTGGACGGAAGAGAAGAGATGCTGCGGTGGTCCATGTCAGGACGCAGGATCGCAAGTTCCAAAGAGGCCCACCACTCCAGGGGCTGGGATCGGATTGGCCGAGGCCATCATCACCACCATCACCATCATGATCGCTCACAGCTCAGATCCCTTCATCTGATGCCGCTTAACGAGGTACGGCGCCCTCAATTGGAAATGAAGACCACTGTTTGATCCTCATCATGTCCTCCCAGTAGTCGAGTATCTTGCTCACACCCTCCACTACACCAGACTTGAACCCCACTCCATGCCTGAAGAATCTGAAAGAAACGAAATGCAAAGCGGATTCATGGCGCTTTTCTAAAAGGACAAACCGGTGCTTTCGATCGCACCCCGCCTTTTCCAGGCTTCCAAAACCTCAAAGCTCCCGCTTTTGCCCAAATTCATGATAGCCCCTGTTCTCTTTCGCGCTTCAAAGCCAATGGCCAGTGAAAACTGAAAAGGGACAAGTTTCTGAACTTGTTTACTATAGTACGTCCCAACCAGAACATTCCACTCCGTTTGTTTTAAGCTACTACTAGCACCGGGTCGAACGAAGTTCAAAGAGCTCGGCTAATAAGCAACCGAGAAGGTGATGGCTCAGCGGCAGAATCCACGGCCATCATGGGCAAGCTCCTCCTTAATTATGAGCGCCATATGATTGCGGATCGCTTGGCTCACCCTCGCCTGCCGCCGCTCGTGCGCTCGCTTTCACGAGGGAAATATAGCGGCATGGATCCCAAGTTCTCGCTCATACCACTGTTATTAGCAGGCTGTTCGCGCCGTGGCGTCGTCCTCGCGTCGCAGGCAGCGCGGCGGCGACCCCGGGATCACGGCACCGGAGCCCATGCAAAGCCAGCGTCCAGTCTCGTTTCTTGGGCCCCGGCGCGCCGAGGCGAGGCGAGCGATCACACGGTGACACGGAACACCAGACTCACGATAACGTTTCTTGGATTTGCGCGGATCGGCGAGATCATGTAGCCCAATTATGGCGCGGCGCCCGTCGCTGTTGCTGGGCGCGGATCGGTGCCCCCGCACGTGAACGGCACGGGGACGTCGGCGTCCGCACCACACGAATGTTTGTCCACACGCGCTGCCTCTGTCCAGGACCCTGCGCCCTGAAAACGAAACATGCGCGTCTCCAGCAAGAGGTGGCAGCTACCGCAAGATTTTAGGAGGCGTTTGTTTCTTCTTGTTAATATACAAAAATCCTTGCATCGAACTAAATGTTTATATTGATCTGGAACGCGAGCAGACATGAGTCATAGTGTGTGAAAATTACTCGCCAAATCGATCACATAGAGTCTCGGTTACTCGCGCCAAAGGCCACGCGCCACATGGTGCACGCTTGGTTCTGAGCAATTCAATTGGGCGCCGAGCACCCATCAACCAGCAAGTCCCAAGCTCCTTTCATCATCAGTGCTTCCTGCCCTTCGTTCGGAGTCGTTGCCCATGGACTCGCACCCGCCTCATCTCCAGGTTCTCCACCGGCACAATTATTGGGTACCTGGAAAAAGGACGCTGAAACCATGGAGTCCAAGCTCAAACAGTCTGAACCGCAAAAACACTTTTGGTGCTTCCTTTTGGTGGTACTACCACTATATACACACTAGGATCACTGTTAAGCGATGACCTATACTAAGAGTTTTTGCAATTAGTACTCAGTCATGCGCATGCACTTGGCTGGTCAAGCCTGTAAGTGCAGTCCGCAGATGTGTCTGAGATAGTGTTCAAACCAGATTATTAGTACCATTACTATATTTTGATGTGCGAATAGTTAGCCAGAAGATTCCGTGTATTTGTTGGCCTTAGCAGGACATGGTTAGATTAATTGACATTAGAGGCCAACGTACTAGGATAGATAATACTGGTGGTAGGGCAATCTAGCCTAATTCTTTTTGTTCAGAACATGCATACCAAACTTTGACTGGAGGTGCCTTTCCGTTGGATCCATCGTCTTTTAATTCTGTGCAGTACACAACTATACAAATGTTTCTTGAGAAGCAATTAACATCCTAACTCGCTAGTGGTGACACGGAGGATTCTAATATTCCCTTTCAAAGCCGGAGGTTCAGACTGCTTAACAGGAAGTCTTGACATATCTTGAGTGCTAGAATCTTCCCCCACCTAAACAGCTTGCATATCCCTTCCTGGTGGACGATTAGACGGACACTGAAGCGATAGGTGAGAGGAAAGGCATCAAACAAACAAAACAGATCGCTTCATATGCGTCACTCATGTGAATCATTTTACTGCATCCAATAGATACAGAAATGATGATGACATGTTAGAACTGCTGCTAATACTGCCCAACTATTCTCCAACACCTGAATGGGCCAGATGGTGAGTGAGATTGGACGGCCCATACCAGCTTGTCAACTGCTCAGAGGTTGGGTGAAAAAAAGGTGCTCAATCGACACACAAAGGGAAAAGCATGGGGCCAAATAATTCTAAAAAGCTCCAAACATTCTCTCCGGTAGTGGCTACCCGAATTGACAGCAGCTGTTAAATTTAACAGCATTCGGTTGCTGTCAAAACGAAAACCACAAGTCCCAAAGCCTCCATCCACGCAACGGCCCCAGCCACTGTCATTTCGCTCCTGCCATTAGCTCTTGCTTCCCGGGGGTGGGTTTTCCACGGCAGGATTCTCACATCCCCTCAGTCAAATCCTGCTACCGCTAGCTTGTGCAGATGCGATGGCGTGCGCCTCACCCTTTTTTGACATACGTGCAGAGAAAACGAGCCGAGTGCGTTTGTTTGGTTCTGGGCTACACGTTTGTTTTCGGTGCGCATAAATAGGTTCGCCATCAGCCACCGGCATCAGATATACCTTGGAGGATTCAGGACGTTATGCTCCCATGATGAACACTGTTGGTAACACCGGCGTGGCGCTCGGCAGGCAAGCAGACATCCGATAGCTTTTGCACAATTTTATTTCGTACAGAAACAGTGTACTGTAACTTCCACCTGGGGACCGGTGCATGTCACGTTCCACATCAGGCGGATCATAATAATTGGAGAATTCTTCTCCTTCATTTCCTCGAATATGTAGAGTTTCTCTGGACGCTGACACATATATATTCGGCACAAGAAATTAGCAATTGCCTTTTCAGATCTTCCTCAAATAAATTCCTCGTCGATAAGGATTTCGGCACCACTTTCTGCATCGCCGACGCCGATGATGGCTTACATCTTGTCCGTTCGTTCCGTCTTGTTGTCT
This sequence comes from Eragrostis tef, assembly GCA_000970635.1. Taxonomy (NCBI): domain Eukaryota; kingdom Viridiplantae; phylum Streptophyta; class Magnoliopsida; order Poales; family Poaceae; genus Eragrostis; species Eragrostis tef. The sequence goes on along the minus strand of LAPY01001957.1, from coordinate 82,392 downwards.
TGACGTCTCACATTCACGCGATCGCGCACTCGTTTGTTGTCTTGACACGAGAAACGACTGAGCCCGACACGCACCAGCAGCGTGACCCAGGCGGGCATGATGGCCTGGCCGCCGGATCGTCGCCGGCGCAAGGAGCAAACACCGAATCTCGCACTAGGCTATCCTCCCCGCGTTTTGCTGCGGCGGTGCGCCCAAAGGTTCGTACAGCCACCGCGCTGATGCAACCTGGGTGGCCCGTGCATCCCCTAACCCCCAGCCCTGTGGAGCCACGGAGCCGC
>LAPY01001957.1:53236-76676 GCA_000970635.1 Eragrostis tef | reverse complement strand
CCGGTTTAGGCAGCCAATTAAAACCTGGTGGCTCACGCTTGGGCTAGTGTCTAGTTTACGAAGAGCAGATACATGCCACTAGCCAAAGCGAGAAGAAAGGCATGTGATTACTTTTTGCGTTGTTGTAGCAATTAGCTCAATATATTTCGTGTTCACTGCCTATACTAGTGTTACCCACTCGACAGGTAGGTTTCTAGTTATATTGTGTCTACGTATACTATGTCCACTACCACTACAGTGGAATTAGTTCCTTAATCGCATGTGCTTGACAGGTATACATGTATTTGACTCAGTATTTAATGACTAATCATTCGAGTAATTTATCTTAGTTTTAAGGTAAAATTTTAGATGGTGCCTTTATATTACTAGCTAAATTGTGTATTAGCTAGCTAGGTTTAGTAGGGTTTTGTTTACAAGATAGCATCCCCAAAGCATATGCTGGCATATACTCATTTTGTTGTTGGATCACACCGTTTTAAAACTTTGCAGAACCTATTTGTAGTAGAGTAATAATCCAAGAGCACTGCAATTTCTAGTATATGCAGAATCCAGATGCTTTAAAACCAGGCCTGGCCGACCGATAACAAACTGCAAGTTGTATTCCCATGATTAAACATCAGTAGCTTATTAACAGAACTATACACTTTATCATAGAGTTTGACCCAGAAATTCCGAAATATTTTAGCATTTTGTATACAAAAACAGAGCATGGAAAACAAGAGACGGATAAGGCACGGGCAAGCGCATACGCACGGGCACCTAAAAGAAGACGCACCCAAGCGACAAATCCCCGTATGGGCGGTGGCAGATGCGAGATGATTAAACATCAGTAGCTTATTAACAGCACGATAAACTTAATCATAGAGTTTGACCCCGAAATTCCGAAATATTTCAGCATTTTGTATACTCGTGTTTCTTATAAAAACAGAGCATGGAAAACAAAAGACGGATAACGCACGAGCACATAAAGAAGACGCACCCAATCGACAAATCCCCGTATGGGCGGGGGCAGATGCGAAGCGTTACGGGGCATGGCTTCACGTATCGGGGACGGACGCTCTCCGGTCTCCCGTGCCGCGACGGGGCAACCCCTCAAAAAGCAGCAAACCCAGCCCCGTTTCTTCTCTTTTGTTGAGGTGTTTTTTGGACGTGGTTTTGTCCTAGATTCCTACCAATCGTGCTTCCGATTAGGCTTCTTATCTGTCCCTCATGGCCTCATAATCAAGGCGGTATTGCTAATCAGCACGGAAAGAATAATTTATCTGGCGATGGATTGTACCATGGGAATATTGACGCCCATGTCACAGATCCATAACGTAGCTATGGGCTAGCAAATACATAAGTACATCTATCTATACGTTGTGTGGTGTAGCTTGCATGGCCAGTTACACTGTGATGCACGTCGTTTTCCGTTGGGGGTGAGGACCGGTGCAAAACGTACGAACTAGGAACCTGTACCGTGGAAAGGCTGGGAGATGTAGCATGGGAGTAGGGAGGATCCGATCAAACCATATCTCGAATCCAAGAAGAAAGGTTACTTTGGTCCTCTTCTTAGTCATAAGCATGGTCTCTACTTAGTCGTAGCCTTATCCTGCTGTGTATTCCGGGGAGATTTTCAATTCGGAGTCTATGTTTTATGCATAATTAAACAAGTGGATTTGATGATACTACCACTTTTGCAGACAAAAAAAGGTGAATGACACCAGTCCAGGATATGAAACCACAAGCGAATTCTCCAGAAGAGGGAATGTTGGGAATATTTACTCCACCTTGATTAGTTGGCATCATTGGAAAATCTTTGATGTGATATAAAAGTTTGGACGCAAGGGAATGAATGGTGTAGGCATTAGGAATGTGATGTTTATTTAAGCAAAATAATGGCTGTTGGATAATGATTTTTTTTCTGACGAAGCTTGTGTGAGATAATGAATGGTGTGTCAATCGTTTTTCCAGTATAGCATCACACACGCATATACACACCGTACCAAGACACTGAAGAGTACACCTCTGCAGTGCAGTAGTAGCGGAGTAATAATATAATATTATTTTTCTTCGAATGAATTATATGTTATAGCTCAGTTTTAAGGTAAAATTTAGATGCTTTATTACTAGCTAAATTGTGTCTACTACTAGCTAGGTTTAGTAGGGTTTTGTTTACAAGACAGCATCCTCAGAGCATATGCTGGCATATAGATCATGCCCCTCATTTTGTTGTTGGATCACACCGTTTTAAAACTTTGCAGAACCTATTTGTAGTAGAGTAATAATCCAAGGGCACTGCAATTGTTACTATATATGCAGAATCCAGATGCTTTAAAACCAGGCCTGGCCGACCGATAACAAACTGCAAGTTGTATTCCTATGATTAAACATCAGTAGCTTATTAACAGCACGATAAACTTAATCATAGAGTTTGACCCCGAAATTCCGAAATATTTCAGCATTTTGTATACTCGTGTTTCTTATAAAAACAGAGCATGGAAAACAAAAGACGGATAACGCACGAGCACATAAAGAAGACGCACCCAATCGACAAATCCCCGTATGGGCGGGGGCAGATGCGAAGCGTTACGGGGCATGGCTTCACGTATCGGGGACGGACGCTCTCCGGTCTCCCGTGCCGCGACGGGGCAACCCCTCAAAAAGCAGCAAACCCAGCCCCGTTTCTTCTCTTTTGTTGAGGTGTTTTTTGGACGTGGTTTTGTCCTAGATTCCTACCAATCGTGCTTCCGATTAGGCTTCTTATCTGTCCCTCATGGCCTCATAATCAAGGCGGTATTGCTAATCAGCACGGAAAGAATAATTTATCTGGCGATGGATTGTACCATGGGAATATTGACGCCCATGTCACAGATCCATAACGTAGCTATGGGCTAGCAAATACATAAGTACATCTATCTATACGTTGTGTGGTGTAGCTTGCATGGCCAGTTACACTGTGATGCACGTCGTTTTCCGTTGGGGGTGAGGACCGGTGCAAAACGTACGAACTAGGAACCTGTACCGTGGAAAGGCTGGGAGATGTAGCATGGGAGTAGGGAGGATCCGATCAAACCATATCTCGAATCCAAGAAGAAAGGTTACTTTGGTCCTCTTCTTAGTCATAAGCATGGTCTCTACTTAGTCGTAGCCTTATCCTGCTGTGTATTCCGGGGAGATTTTCAATTCGGAGTCTATGTTTTATGCATAATTAAACAAGTGGATTTGATGATACTACCACTTTTGCAGACAAAAAAAGGTGAATGACACCAGTCCAGGATATGAAACCACAAGCGAATTCTCCAGAAGAGGGAATGTTGGGAATATTTACTCCACCTTGATTAGTTGGCATCATTGGAAAATCTTTGATGTGATATAAAAGTTTGGACGCAAGGGAATGAATGGTGTAGGCATTAGGAATGTGATGTTTATTTAAGCAAAATAATGGCTGTTGGATAATGATTTTTTTTCTGACGAAGCTTGTGTGAGATAATGAATGGTGTGTCAATCGTTTTTCCAGTATAGCATCACACACGCATATACACACCGTACCAAGACACTGAAGAGTACACCTCTGCAGTGCAGTAGTAGCGGAGTAATAATATAATATTATTTTTCTTCGAATGAATTATATGTTACTTAGGATAGCTGATTTAATTTAAATTCTACTAGATTTATTATTTTACTAAGTGTCATATATTTAATAACAGAGGTAGTATGTTGATGAGACAAAAATAATTCACGTTCTACTTCATATTGTTACGTGTCTTTTATTTTTGCGAGTATATTGTTATGTGTCTATGTATGTGGATTTTCAGCATTTGTTGGTGGCCTTAATAAATTTTGTCGCATGTTTTCACATTTGACCAGATTAACTAGGGAACCAGAGCTGTGGCACTGAATCTGCATAATGGAAAAAAAGAGAAAGCGAGGTATCAACTACGGGTCATGGCCTAGTGATTAAGGCATACGAGTGGCACATTTGAAGTCCTCACAATCTAAAGAATGATGACACTTGTGCACTTTACGCATTCCACCCTGTAATCATTTGACGCCGGTTTAGGCAGCCAATTAAAACCTGGTGGCTCACGCTTGGGCTAGTGTCTAGTTTACGAAGAGCAGATACATGCCACTAGCCAAAGCGAGAAGAAAGGCATGTGATTACTTTTTGCGTTGTTGTAGCAATTAGCTCAATATATTTCGTGTTCACTGCCTATACTAGTGTTACCCACTCGACAGGTAGGTTTCTAGTTATATTGTGTCTACGTATACTATGTCCACTAGAGTGGAATTAGTTGCTTAATCGCATGTGCTTGACAGGTATACATGTATTTGACTCAGTATTTAATGACTAATCATTCGATTAATTTAGCTCAGTTTTAAGGTAAAATTTAGATGCTTTATTACTAGCTAAATTGTGTCTACTACTAGCTAGGTTTAGTAGGGTTTTGTTTACAAGACAGCATCCTCAGAGCATATGCTGGCATATAGATCATGCCCCTCATTTTGTTGTTGGATCACACCGTTTTAAAACTTTGCAGAACCTATTTGTAGTAGAGTAATAATCCAAGGGCACTGCAATTGTTACTATATATGCAGAATCCAGATGCTTTAAAACCAGGCCTGGCCGACCGATAACAAACTGCAAGTTGTATTCCTATGATTAAACATCAGTAGCTTATTAACAGCACGATAAACTTAATCATAGAGTTTGACCCCGAAATTCCGAAATATTTCAGCATTTTGTATACTCGTGTTTCTTATAAAAACAGAGCATGGAAAACAAAAGACGGATAACGCACGAGCACATAAAGAAGACGCACCCAATCGACAAATCCCCGTATGGGCGGGGGCAGATGCGAAGCGTTACGGGGCATGGCTTCACGTATCGGGGACGGACGCTCTCCGGTCTCCCGTGCCGCGACGGGGCAACCCCTCAAAAAGCAGCAAACCCAGCCCCGTTTCTTCTCTTTTGTTGAGGTGTTTTTTGGACGTGGTTTTGTCCTAGATTCCTACCAATCGTGCTTCCGATTAGGCTTCTTATCTGTCCCTCATGGCCTCATAATCAAGGCGGTATTGCTAATCAGCACGGAAAGAATAATTTATCTGGCGATGGATTGTACCATGGGAATATTGACGCCCATGTCACAGATCCATAACGTAGCTATGGGCTAGCAAATACATAAGTACATCTATCTATACGTTGTGTGGTGTAGCTTGCATGGCCAGTTACACTGTGATGCACGTCGTTTTCCGTTGGGGGTGAGGACCGGTGCAAAACGTACGAACTAGGAACCTGTACCGTGGAAAGGCTGGGAGATGTAGCATGGGAGTAGGGAGGATCCGATCAAACCATATCTCGAATCCAAGAAGAAAGGTTACTTTGGTCCTCTTCTTAGTCATAAGCATGGTCTCTACTTAGTCGTAGCCTTATCCTGCTGTGTATTCCGGGGAGATTTTCAATTCGGAGTCTATGTTTTATGCATAATTAAACAAGTGGATTTGATGATACTACCACTTTTGCAGACAAAAAAAGGTGAATGACACCAGTCCAGGATATGAAACCACAAGCGAATTCTCCAGAAGAGGGAATGTTGGGAATATTTACTCCACCTTGATTAGTTGGCATCATTGGAAAATCTTTGATGTGATATAAAAGTTTGGACGCAAGGGAATGAATGGTGTAGGCATTAGGAATGTGATGTTTATTTAAGCAAAATAATGGCTGTTGGATAATGATTTTTTTTCTGACGAAGCTTGTGTGAGATAATGAATGGTGTGTCAATCGTTTTTCCAGTATAGCATCACACACGCATATACACACCGTACCAAGACACTGAAGAGTACACCTCTGCAGTGCAGTAGTAGCGGAGTAATAATATAATATTATTTTTCTTCGAATGAATTATATGTTACTTAGGATAGCTGATTTAATTTAAATTCTACTAGATTTATTATTTTACTAAGTGTCATATATTTAATAACAGAGGTAGTATGTTGATGAGACAAAAATAATTCACGTTCTACTTCATATTGTTACGTGTCTTTTATTTTTGCGAGTATATTGTTATGTGTCTATGTATGTGGATTTTCAGCATTTGTTGGTGGCCTTAATAAATTTTGTCGCATGTTTTCACATTTGACCAGATTAACTAGGGAACCAGAGCTGTGGCACTGAATCTGCATAATGGAAAAAAAGAGAAAGCGAGGTATCAACTACGGGTCATGGCCTAGTGATTAAGGCATACGAGTGGCACATTTGAAGTCCTCACAATCTAAAGAATGATGACACTTGTGCACTTTACGCATAGGAGCCAGAGACGTTAGACCACCTCCTGCTACACTGTGTCCATAGCAGAGAGACTTGGTTCTGGGTCCTTCGACGTTTGGGGCTCAATCATCTAGCCCATCCGTCGATGAACCACCGTTCGTTGAATGGTGGCTCAGGTCGCGCAAGAGGGTACCCAAGGTGTTACGTTCAGGGTTTGACACCCTCACTGTTTTGGTCGCATGGAGGCTTTAAGGAGAGCGAAATAAAAGGGTCCATGAGTTTCAAGCCCTTATGCCGGTCGCGTTGGCACATGAGATCATTGACGATGCTCACCTGTGGGCGTCTGCGAGGTTCTCCAAACTTCGGAAGCTCTTAGTCCCTAGGCTCTAGGTTGCGCTCAGCGCTCACCCTTTGTTCTAGCCTTTCGTTGGGCTGCGTCCCATCGTTTTGTTCGTTGTCTTGTGTTTTTGCTCTTCTTTCCTTCCTTCCGTTATTGTTGCTCTGTCGTTGTCACTGGCCTTCGGACGTTGTAAACCTTACTTCTTCTCTTTCTTAATAAAATACGTGCTCCGCACGTTCTCGAAAAAAAGTAGCATATTTGAAGTCTTGGGGTCCGACTCTCGGTGGAAGCAAATATTTTAGGATTTAACGGCTTTGTGCTTTATCGGTAGGCGACGTGGCCGTCGACGGCGAGACGCCAGTGGTGACTTCGTCAATTTTGTAGATTTGCTGGCTCAGTCTTTGAAGATGCTCATAGGGGTAGGATTTACGTATGTGCGTTCATAGCGGTGAGTGTGCGTGCATTATGATTGTCTGAATTGTACTGTATAATCCAAAAAAAACTACAAAGTTTGGTGCAAAAAATGAGGAAGGCGATAAGATGATGTCATCCAGCATTCCAGCATGGTGCAAGGGGAGGCGGAGTTTGATCAGGCTATGGTAAAATATAATCTCTCATTGCACACATAACAAAAATGATTGTGCATTGTCTAAATAAAAAACCCTTCCTTTTATTATTGAAATTATAATCAGGCCCCAAACATTGGCAAGTACGCGATGATTCCTGAAAGGAAATTATCTGAAACCCACACACTCAAATAGCATATGGGACCTAGCCAGCCGCTTAAGTAGATTGCTGAGTTATAATACCCGACCTAAGCTACTTTCTTTAAAGAGAAGGATTATAGCCGGCCTAAACGAACCAAGCATTTTCTTTATCCCGCGCAAAGAAGGTCGACGAATAACTTTGCGCACACGATGATATCTTGAACCACCCCTTCATGATTAGCGTGCTAATTTATCCGTCCGTCAGAGCCTTTCCCCCTTCCCATTCCTCTGCCACACGGCGCGCACATTAAACCCTCTTCCACACGGCGCGCACATTAAAGAAGGACGAGACTCTCACTCCACCGATCTAATGGTGATGATTATGGATGGCGTCGCCGGTATCTAATCCGCCCGTATAATCCACACGGCTTTTGGAAATTCGAATGAATCGAAACGCTCCAGCGCAAAGCAAGGCTGCGACTGAACTGCAACCGCTATGAGACCGAGCCACCAACCTCGCTGCTCGCCTTTGGTGTTCGTCCATGCTTCCATTATTACGGCGAACGTCTCTGAGCAAGAAAAAGAACGCGCACCCCTTCATGATTAGCGTGCTAATTTATCCGTCCGTCAGAGCCTTTCCCCCTTCCCATTCCTCTGCCACACGGCGCGCACATTAAACAAGGACGAGACTCTCACTCCACCGATCTAATGGTGATGATTATGGATGGCGTCGCCGGTATCTAATCCGCCCGTATAATCCACACGGCTTTTGGAAATTCGAATGAATCGAAACGCTCCAGCGCAAAGCAAGGCTGCGACTGAACTGCAACCGCTATGAGACCGAGCCACCAACCTCGCTGCTCGCCTTTGGTGTTCGTCCATGCTTCCATTATTACGGCGAGAACGTCTCAGCGCTAGAAAAAGAGAGGTAAAGGAGATGGAGTTAAGTGCGGCAGGACACGCTTTCTGCACCAGATTATGAAGGGGGAATGGGCGGAGTAGCAGCTGGTTGATTGCTCCAGGCTGCGCCGTACTGTACTTCGGTCATCGTTCTCATTTGCAAAGCAAGTTTAGTTGAATTTAAAATGCTGCTAGTACTGACATGGTTTTAGCGCCACTAATATGATCACGGGCAGCAGGTCATGGTGTTTGCTAGAAAATCATGTCAGCGTGCATGTACAAATTACCGTCATGCAGTCGTAGACGGTAGTTGGATGGCCGGGTCGTGTGTAAAGTATTCCATTGTTCAAAGGCGGGTCTTTTTGAAAAATTGTTCAAAGGGAGGAAAGCTCCCCAACCACCTCCCATGCAACCCTTGTGAGCAACTAAGGGACCTATAATACAGTATTACTAAATTGGTATAGGTACTTTATTCCTTTTTTTCGCAACTTCTATATGTTGCTTCTGCTTTAAAATACCAGGGATATTTGTAACCTTGATTTGATGAATATATGCTGATGACACCATCAGTTTGGACCGGCTGGTTTGCTTCCTCTATTTTCTTTTCTTGCCTCCTGATGAAAGGCCCCTCGCAGAATTTATGCAGGATTCTTGTTGGACATGCAGAGAAGAATTTTGTGGAGAAACCACTGGCATTTATACTGTGCCGTGCAAGGGCAGGCATGATATATGATGATCTCACTTGATAGCTGAACAGTGAGAAGTATGATTGATGCGCAACAGAATTAGACCATGCGAATGAATACATCAATGACGCGTAGCAGTAGTACGTGTACCTCTGCACAAAGATACACCCGAGATATGACCTCATTTTCCTGGCTGTAGAAATTAGGCTTACCAATCTGAATTTGTAGGGAACAGAAAAACTTATTCACACACTGCTAATGCTATTCTTGAACGCAAATGTAATAAAGTGGAAAGAATCTCGTGCAGAGATAAAATGTGTTGCATTATGGATCACACAGACAACCTTTATTTAGTAGTTTTAGTTCTTGGGGCTCAGAAACGGGAACGGAGCTCCTTCACGTCATCCACGAGCCATGGCCGTTACAAGCAGCACATTTATTTTCTTCCACAGGAAAAAAGAAACACAGATAGCGAGAGAGCCTAGTATGATGCTTCGCTGAGTTGGCAATGCAAGTATAAAACGACAAACACTTTGGTCATGCATGCAGCATGTGCAGCAAGGCAGCAACTGGCAAGACGATGCATCGTCAAACAGATTCTTTTATGAAAAATGAGAGAATGATAGGAGTATGCTGTGAGCATCTTAAAACTTTGCAGTAGAGGGCGGCTTCTGGTGGCTTGAACAAAAGCTTCCAGTCCCGGTCTGTTTGATCGGACGGTTCGAGATGCACAAGTTTCATGCAAGCTCGCAACTGCTGATGATCCGCTGGCGGGGGCCGGGCCCCGGATTCAGCGTCCTCAACAACCCAAAGATGGCAATATTCAGTGTAGCATCAGCCATCAGTACCCTACGCACAAATGTTTTCCAGTCACATTTTCAACAGTGCCAAGCGAGCTCTTGTTCCTCTCTCTCAATGAACTGGTAGGAGTAGCCCGCAAAAAAATATATGAAAAAACCGAACTGGTAGGAGTAAAAAAAAAAGAATCTGAAATATAAAAAACACGTAACGGGCTCTGACCGCATGAGTTGAGAGCCGCCGTGTTACAGAGACAGGAGCGAAGACTTGTGAGAACCCGGCAGTTAATATTCTAGTCCTCCGTCCCTTGGCTGTGACATGCTGGCGTCGCGTCCCTTGGTCATTTCTGTAGTCCATTAATCAACCCTTGGCCATAAAGCCTCACGCCGAGTTTACCACTCGCAGGAAGCGTACAGAACCAGAGTTTAGAAAACAATCTAAACAATTCAAAGAAACAAAACGGAAGAGCGAAATGTGAAAAGGCCGGCGGGGAGAGAGGGCAGTCCAGGCGTGAGCGTTATAAAGCCACGAGTGATATCGTTTCTGCCTCACTACCTTCTCCCTCCCTCCTCTCTCTCTCTCTCACCGAATCGCACAAGCAAGCAGGGAGGGCTCACTTCTCTTCTCTCTCCGTCCCCTCCTCACCAACGAGTGATAGCCCACACCTGTTGCGAGCGCGCGCTCTCTCTCTCTCTCTCTAGCTAGCCCCTCACCATTACTCCCTCATAAAAGAAGAACAGGGCAGGGGAGGAAGAGGAGAAGCAAAGCAGCAGTCAAGGCGAGCCTGCGCTATACGAAGTTATTACGGAGTTTAGAAAACAATCTAAACAATTCAAAGAAACAAAACGGAAGAGCGAAATGTGAAAAGGCCGGTGGAGACTGGAGAGGGAGAGCTGGGCAGTCCAGGCGGGAGCGTTATAAAGCCACAAGTGATATCGTTTCTCCCTCACTACCAATCTCCCTCCTCTCTCTCCGAATCGCACAAGCAAGCAGGGCCGGCACCCTTCTTCTCTTCTCTCTCCGTCCCCTCCTCACCTACGAGTGATAGCCCACACCTGTTGCGAGCGCGCGCTCTCTCTCTCTCTCTCTAGCTAGCCCCTCACCATTACTCCCTCATAAAAGAAGAACAGGGCAGGGGAGGAAGAGGAGAAGCAAAGCAGCAGTCAAGGCGAGCCTGCAACTCCGGCTCGCCGCCTTTTACTACCACCATCACCCGCGCCGCGCGGACGGCGGCCACGCTGCTGTAGCTGCTAGCGAACAGAGAGCCTCACGTCGATAGCACAGTAAATTCCGTAGCATTCCATTCAACCCTCCTCCACCTTCGAGCCCCGCCCTGCATTTACTCGCCCCCCGCGATCTTCAAATCTCTCCTCTGCGAAAAAGGTTGGTGTTGGCGTTGGTGTTCTTGCCGCACTCTGCCTTTTCTTGCTCTGTACGGGCCGGCCGCGAGCTTTTGTTCAGTTTTTTTATATTGTTCTTTCTTTGGATCTTGATCTGGGCGGCTAACGTGCCTGTGTGAACGTCGACGCAGCAGCTTCAGGATGGTGCCGCGCGAGCAAGGCGACGAGGCCATCGTGGCCGACGGCAAGGAGGACGAGGTCGGGGTCATGGGCGTCGACGGCGGCGCCGAGGAGCACCACGGCGGCGGCGGCGGCGGCTTCAGCATGAAGAGCTTCCTCTGGCACGGTGGCTCCGTCTGGGACGCATGGTTCAGCTGCGCCTCCAACCAGGTACGTAGGTGAACTGGCCGGCCGTCCGCCATGGCTTTCCGAGCTCGCTCGCACCGACTTACACGGGTGATGTGATTTTGGCCTTGCAGGTTGCGCAGGTGCTTCTGACGCTGCCGTACTCCTTCTCGCAGCTGGGCATGCTGTCCGGCATCCTGCTGCAGGTCTTCTACGGCTTCATGGGCAGCTGGACCGCCTACCTCATCAGCGTCCTCTACGTCGAGTACCGTTCCCGCAAGGAGAAGGAGGGCGTCAGCTTCAAGAACCACGTCATCCAGGTATGGCTCCTCGTCGTCGTCTTGCTTTCTCTTCGTCCCCTCTTTTGCTCCCCGCCATCATCTCCTGCAACGGATTGCAGTTTCATCCCTTTTCCTCCGGCTTTTACCGAAAATTTGCTTTCTTTAGCTTTGTTTGGGCGTTATCCATCCGCTAATGCTGCCCGCCTTTTGTGAAAACGGGATAGGGAATAGGATCCCCTGCCTCTCTCTCATGCGTTTCATATGCATGCTCTGCTGTTAGTTGCTTCTCAAACGAAAAGCTAGCCATATCCCTCCCATACGGAGTGGATTTGGGGAGTTTTTTTGTATCCTTATCTCGCTCGCAAAAGCGACAGACTCCGTTGCTAAGAAATTCTGTTTGCGCGAGTCGTAACAAAATGGGATTAAGTAAGTGTAATGATTTTAGAAGTAAAATCAATCAAGCTAATGGAAGTGGTGTGATGATGTTGACCAGTGGTTCGAGGTGCTGGATGGGCTGCTGGGCCCCTACTGGAAGGCGGCCGGTCTCGCCTTCAACTGCACGTTCCTGCTCTTCGGCTCCGTCATCCAGCTGATCGCCTGCGCGAGGTCGGTTCACTCGATCGCTTCTTCCTCCATCACTCTCTCGTTCTACTGCTGCTGCTACTACAATTGGCTATTAACTTGTGCATTGAGATTATAAAATGTTCCTTTTCGCCATTGCGCAGCAACATCTACTACATCAACGACCGGCTGGACAAGCGGACATGGACGTACATCTTCGGCGCCTGCTGCGCCACCACCGTGTTCATCCCGTCCTTCCACAACTACCGGATCTGGTCCTTCCTGGGGCTCGGCATGACCACCTACACCGCGTGGTACCTCGCCATCGCCGCGCTCATCAACGGCCAGGTGAGAAAGAGAGCGCCATCCCAACGCATCCTCCTATTCCTATTCCTATCCGTTTGGGTGGGAGAGAGAGCGCCCGTCGCCTCTCGCAAGCAACAATGATTGACCTGACTGTCTCCTCCGTCGCAGGTCGAAGGCGTGGCGCACACCGGCCCGACCAAGCTCGTGCTCTACTTCACCGGCGCCACCAACATCCTCTACACCTTCGGCGGCCACGCCGTCACTGTGTAAGTTCCTCTTCGGCCGACAGCACTTCCATCCAGCAAATGAATCGATTCTTGAGGAGTACAGTGTTTACTTCTTTTATTAGTTGTTAATTACTCGCAAGTACACTTAAGTTACTACCCTTGAAGCAGAGGTGAAATGAGCTTTTCACCAGCAGCAGCTTTTGCCTGGCCACGGGGAGGACATGGTCCGGATCGGAAACCTGCCTCCTGTTTCCATTCCATTGGTCCCCTCCCTCCTTCCATTCCATCATCCATTGTGGACGCGGTACCAGTACAGTGTAGTTTAAATCTTAATCACACACGAGTGTAGTAGCTTTGCAACAAGCTTAGCTAGCTCCATGGCGTGCAGATCCCCATGAACAGGCATCAGGGCCACTTGAAAAGAAAACGCTTCTAGGTCGTGCGTGGTGGGAACCAGCTGCTGATATTAGCTGTTAGCTTGATCAAGCAGTCGATAAAAATGCAGTGATCCAGCCGCGAAAGCTTGGTGCGCTCATGTGCAGATGTGTTGTGGGGTGCTGCATCCAAAAGGTCCCCTACTAGCTCAAGATATAGGCTATACGGAGAAAAAGCAAGGAGATGCAGTATTAGCCACTTTGCATTAGAATAGACACCTCTCCTTTATTCGCATTGCTCATTGCCCGTGCTTAACTAATCTATTACGTGGATTATTGTTATTCATGGTTCCGGCAGGGGCATGATTAGAGGCCATGCGAGGAATAATTAGCGAGCTAGTGCGGTGTTCAAACCCTTGGTCGTTAGTGGGCGCCGTTGGGTAGGAGATCTGGGAATTTTCTATATCCAGCTTCGGCATGTGGGTGCTTGACTGCTTACTTGTTTAATGTAGAGCAGAGAAATGGAAAAAAAAAGAAAAAAAAAACTCATTTGCATTCATGTTCGTTATTCTGTTCAGCTAGTCCTGAGTTCACATCATGCTACTCAATTCCGTCGTAGTTGCCCTCATGCAAGGGGCACTATGATGATAAGCTTGCAACCATCCATGGATTGAGACACTTGGGTGCCGTATTATCTCTCAGCGATTCTGTTTAGCTAGTAGTACGTATTTTTAGAGTTGGCAAACATGGGAAAGCTTGGCTTAGTGGAGCAATGGAGACAGATGCCTACTTTGAGTATTGCATCCTAAAAGTAGAAGAGGCTAGGTGGTGAATGTCCCTGTCCATCTTGACAACCATTTCTGTATGGCAATTTCTTCAAAGCCCAGTTAGGTAGTTACTGCTCCGTCATACAGTAAGAGTGACACATGACAATTTGTAGCATAGCGCATTGTGAGATCTCTTCTAAGCTGGATCCTTGTGCTGAGTGTTTAGAGGGTGATTAGTATAATGATAACGGCCTTATTTGGCCGCATTTGTCGGGTCCTCCATCATTTGACCGGAGGCGCATGTGTTGGTGAGAGCTTGCAAGATTCCTCCTGCCGCGGAGATCTTTGCAAGTATCCTTGCTGCCGGTGCGTGACTTGGAGAAGCACTACTCTACTGGTTGTGTACTTTTTTCGCCGTCCTCGCGTACCGTTTCATCAAACTAGGGTCTCTGCATCATTGACTCGCCTGCCGAACACACCGATGATTATTTGTTGCTCTGCTACTATGAAAGATGCTCTGATGATGAATGGTACTCCTACTTATGTGTTTGTTATTCAAAACTGAGTATACTAATCTCCAGTATACTGTATGTTTGCTCGGTGTGTGCAGTGAGATCATGCACGCGATGTGGAAGCCCGCCAGGTTCAAGTACATCTACCTCCTGGCGACGCTGTATGTGTTCACCCTGACGCTCCCTTCCGCGGCGGCCATGTACTGGGCGTTCGGCGACGAGCTCCTGAACCACTCGAACGCCTTCTCGCTGCTCCCCAAGAACGCGTGGCGCGACGCGGCGGTGATCCTGATGCTGATCCACCAGTTCATCACGTTCGGGTTCGCGTGCACGCCGCTCTACTTCGTGTGGGAGAAGGTGATCGGGATGCACGACACCAAGAGCATCTTCAAGCGCGCGCTGGCGCGGCTCCCCATCGTGGTGCCCATCTGGTTCCTCGCCATCATCTTCCCCTTCTTCGGGCCCATCAACTCCGCCGTCGGCGCCCTGCTCGTCAGCTTCACCGTCTACATCATCCCGGCGCTCGCGCACATCCTCACCTACCGCACCGCCTCCGCCCGCGCGGTAAGCCGTGAACTCTTGCTTCTTCCTGCCTCTTGTTTTGGTCACAGAGCGACGAACAGTGCGGGGATTTGCAGTGAGATCATGCACGCGATGTGGAAGCCCGCCAAGTTCAAGTACATCTACCTCCTGGCGACGCTGTACGTGTTCACCCTGACGCTCCCGTCCGCGGCGGCCATGTACTGGGCGTTCGGCGACGAGCTCCTGAACCACTCGAACGCCTTCTCGCTGCTCCCCAAGAACGCGTGGCGCGACGCGGCGGTGATCCTGATGCTGATCCACCAGTTCATCACGTTCGGGTTCGCGTGCACGCCGCTCTACTTCGTGTGGGAGAAGGTGATCGGGATGCACGACACCAAGAGCATCTTCAAGCGCGCGCTGGCGCGGCTCCCCATCGTGGTGCCCATCTGGTTCCTCGCCATCATCTTCCCCTTCTTCGGGCCCATCAACTCCGCCGTCGGCGCCCTGCTCGTCAGCTTCACCGTCTACATCATCCCGGCGCTCGCGCACATCCTCACCTACCGCACCGCCTCCGCCCGCGCGGTAAGCCGTGAACTCTTGCTTCTTCCTGCCTCTTGTTTTGGTCACAGAGCGACGAACAGTGCGGGGATTGGAACACAGCGGCACAGGCTATAGAAAGAATAGACAGTGGAGATCCGGGCACATGTCCCCACCGCCTACATGGGCAAATCCCCAATCATTGAATCCAGCCAACAGCCACATTGATTGGAAGCAGGCCCCTCCCGCGGCGCCCGACAAGGATATGGGTTGATGCATCGGATGGGATCCCCTCGTCTGTGCCAAATGGCCACCACGCCAATGGTGTTGATGCTACTAGTAATAGGAAGCCACTTAGCTTAGATGACACATGTTAATTAGTCCTTGTGTCAGTTCTGGTAGCTCGCGGCTGGCCCCCTCGCAGGTGAGCGAGGCTTTTCTTGGGGTTAGGGGGTGGACACGAACGAGGACTGGAGAAGACTCGTAAGCTGCGCCGCGACTTTTGCGCGACGCGACGGTGCGGATGGGTTACTGGAAAGCAACCGTTGACATATCTGGGACTCGGTAGCTGCTGATGTAGCGCCGATGCCGTGCTGATGTCCGGGCGTCGACGTCGCCGCGTTGTTGCGACGCTCGGAGGAAATGAGATGGGAATTTTGTGGGCGCTGGAGGGCTCTTTTCCTGCATCTCCTTTTCCTCAGCTTTCCGAAAGGAAATCGAACAGTAGCAGTGATGAGAACCCCAGAAAAGAGAGAGTACTAGGAACCAGAAACAGAACAGTCGCTCGATACTTATCTCGTACAGCACATCCGTGTCTGTGTGTGTATGACTACGATTGTTTCGGTGTTTCTGACGTGTGTTTTGCTTTGCTGAATGCAACAGAACGCTGCCGAGAAGCCGCCCTTCTTCCTGCCGAGCTGGACGGGGATGTTCCTGGTGAACTTGTTCATCGTCGTGTGGGTGCTGGTCGTCGGCTTCGGCCTCGGCGGCTGGGCCAGCATGGTCAACTTCATCAGGCAGATCGACACGTTCGGGCTCTTCGCCAAGTGCTACCAGTGCCCCAAGCCGCCCGTCCCGGCCGCGGCGCAGTCGCCGGCGCCATTGCCGCACCAGTAGTGCCCTGGTGCGCCGTGGGGGCGTCGCGCAAGGAGCTCTCCCGGCCGGCGCATCGTCATCGATTGCAGCCAGTGCGTGTTAATTGATTAGGTTTTGGTCGCCTTGTAAAATACAAGCCTCCTCTCTCCTCTCCTAGGGTGTCACACCGTAGTAGAACTACTACCTCGATCGACAGAGTAGGCATGGGTCACTGCCGTAAGAAGATCTTCGCCACCGGTCCGTGCCGTTGCCGCGTTGCTTTCACTCCCACCCCACCCCTGATAGATGATGCATCGCCATTGGTGTCCTTGTGTTTGTTTGGCTTGCCACCCATATATATGTGTGTGATGGTCATGGCTTATAAGGTTGGTTCTCTCAGCTTCATGTGATTGAACGATACTTATCGCTATAGGTTTCATTAGTTTTTTTTTCCTTCTTTTGTGGAGCTTGCTCCATGTTGTGTAGCGTGTGGGCAATTGTAATGGAACTGGACGATTCCTCATGCTAGCTAAAGGCAAAACACAGAGGCCTTTGTTTAATGCCTTCGCTTTGGACCTTCTCCCTGTAAATGTGGCGATCCTTGCCCCGCTGCGACGCGCCTTTTGCTTCGTGTCGCTTTTGCCAAGCGACTAAAGGTTCTTGACGAGTTTTATGGGTTCCTCTGAAAGGACCACAAAGCTAAGCAAAGAGAGAAAGGAAGATGTGTTCGCAGTGATGGACGGCGATGGATGTTGCGGCCGCGGCGTGGGTCGGCGCGTTCCATAATTACGCGCACACTCGTCTCCCTTTGTGAGGCGGAAACGATTGTCCTGAAGATCTTTAGCGTTGCACAGTGACACGCTGTCAGGTGACTCCGATTAGCAGGAGGTCAAATCATACCTTACTCGTACAGCAGGTGGGTAAGGTTCACTTTCAAGGATTGGACTCCACTACCACTAGCGTACTGTGTACAATACATCGTACTACATTATTGGCTTCTGCGTCACAGCATCCACACGGACCTTGATTACGAAGATTGCGCTTTAATTTGCCCATGTGATGCGAGCCTCCCAGACGGCGCACCCCAAGCTCACTTGCAAATGGGAGATGGATTCGCTTATCTTCCCTCGGGCATCAGGCTCACATGGAGGATTGGGGTGGCGCATGTGCTTCCTTGACCGGTTTCTCTCCAGATTTCCTTTCACTTGTATCTCTGTATCTGTGTTCCAACTTCCAAGTCGTAATAACTATCATCGAGAGGTGAGGGACAGTGGTGGTGGAGGCACAGAAGCGAGCATGTGCCGTCGACTACTTCACAGTTGGTTTAATCAACCAGCAAGTAGATGTTGATGACGGTTTTTGTTTGATTTGATTCAGAGTTTCAGCCAGTACTGGTTTCAGCTTATGGATTGATAAAAGAATCCACAGCCGGCCCTTCACAGTTCACATGCAGCTCCCACTTGCCGTTGAATGGAATCTCGTGTAATGAACCATGTTTAGTGCTTGCTGTTTGCAACGGCCTTGCTGGTGATACTAAAGATGTCCGAGACCAGTATGGGTCGTATACCAGAAACCAGGGCGTGGCGTGCCTAATTTGCCAATCACTTGGTTTGTCTGACTATTTCCAAAAAGCCTTACATTTCTAGGTGCTATCTTAATTGTATAGCATATAAATCAAAATTAAGCTAAGAAAGCTAAAGATGGAATGGCAAACCAAACTGTTGTCAGACATATTTTTGCACAGAAAGGACGAAAAGTGAGTTGAGATAGCAATATAGCATCTTCCCAGAAAAGCTTGCTTGCTTTAGGGCAGGTATCATAGAGCACAACTGAAAATGAAACTGGAATTCGATGGGCCCATACGAAGCAAACATAGGCCTCGACAGCCCATTAGTTGATAGCTGCAGGCCTCTGTGAACCAACTAATGTTAAGAAGCAGGCCTCTCCAAAGTACTCCATCCCAATTTAGTTCGCACTTTAGCATTTCTCAAAAAAACAATGTTGGCACTTTAGCTCTAAGCACACAGAATAAAGAGTGAAAAAGAACATCACAGAAAATGAGAAGAGAGATAGATGTATTGAAAAGAGAAAAAGGTGCATTAGGAAGTGAGAATGGTAATTATTTTGGGAAAACTAGGGATGGCTAAAATGGCCAAATACTATAGGGCGGAGGGAGCAGTAAACAATACAGATTGCATGCAACAGTTCTTAAGCCTTGCGGACATCCAACTGTTTCTAGCTACTCCCACCCCCAGATACGATACTTAAAGGATTCCTATTAACTCTGAAGATTCGAAATTTCAAATGTCATGCCTAGAGCGATTATAGCTGGGTATGATGGTGCGGCACTATATCCAGCAATACAGGAATGGAGTTGATGCCAAAAAGCAATTTTGTTTATACTAATAACGCATACAATCGTTGCAATCCGACAGAAATAGCCAAACAATCCAGAGTGCCTCAGCTAGAGCGATATGGCATTAATGTACTTGAATGAGAAAAAATGGAGAAACCGTTGATGTGGGACAGCAAAGAAACCAATCGCAGGATGTCCATGGATTAATCAGCTTAACCAAAACCTTGGAATCCCAGAGTCACGATCGACTGCAGCATTATTGTTAGGCAGCTTCTGTATTCTACCAGAGAACTCGTTAACCTAAAGAAAATGAAAAAGGTGTATCAGCAACTGTTATGAACCAGCAAATTAGACTAATTCTCTAAATAAATGCTGTAAAGAAACATAAATGTGAAAATACAACCTCTTGCAAGGAAAAAACGTCAGACTAAGTTCTTCCAGTTTTGTTCAAAGCTTTTTGCAAAACTAAGAAAGCAGGATTCAACTGAACGGTACATAAAAGTATTGGTGTAGCCTTCTTGCATAGAATCTGAGGATAGAATTATGCGTGACAGAGCATAGTTGCTTGTTTTATGTCCTGATAAACGTTAAGGTTTGAAGGATGCCACATAGATATTTGTAATAATTAATTGGAAAACACCAAATGCTCACGCAACAGAATCAGAATGTAACAAGTGTGATGCATTTTCCTTTTGGGGAAATAGTTTGTAACGAGCAGTTATATATCCTGACACTAATCGCGAGCAGTCATATATCCTGACCTTCTCATCAATCCACATCAGAGAACGCAGTTGATTATCCAGTATTCGGACAGCAACATCAAATGGTGTCATACTATCTGCAGCCTCAAGCTCACCACCCTGCAATGGGCAAGGGAAATAAGAGTTTGCTCTAGACATCATAGCAGCAAGTCTTTAGTACATCTTGGCTAGTCACCTGAGTAGCATTCATTGTCTGAATAATGGATTTTACTTGCTCTGTCATATGTTGCAATTCATGCTCCACAACTTCAGCTTGCTCATACCTGGCAGTGAAAAATAAGGTGTTATAGAGATACAAAACTAAATTCAATAAAAGTAATATTGACACTTTCTATGATAAACTGAATCAACAGTGTCAGACAATTTTAATGGACAAGAGCTCTGTAAATGCTTCCGATTATGTTTGTGAAAAAAAATGCTTCCGATTACAACTAGCACCAAAGCAAACTATATTTTATTTATAATATTCAGTACAGTGATCATTTTGAACAGATTATGCTACTGTATTTTTGCTTCCTCCCAATATGATTTATACTGTTTCATTTTACAACAGCTACCCTAGATTTAGAATCAAACTACCAGATTGTAACAGATAGACAAAAGTTTCTTGAACTAACATTGTATCTCTTGCTGAAGCAGCTTCATCTTCACGAAGTAACACCCGTTCATCCTGGAATATGCGTTCAGCTTCTTCCTCCATGCCCTGTAGAGCTTTGTCTACCTGCAATAATAAAATGTGTCCTTTGCAGGTTAGGAGCTGCATGATTTAGCATGTGCAGATAGTACAGACAAAAGAAAATATTGTCAGATGCAGTTCAATTGGTAGGTTGAAGCAGAGAATAAAAACATGTAACTTCGCACAGGAATGCTGATGGATCTTTTAGTCAAATTGCTGCATTTGAGTTCAAGGTCTGTAATACTGTGTTAATTAATGCATTCGAGGTTGCACACCATTAGTTCCAATAAGCACATGTGTCAAACATTCCATCCCATTTTCTGACAAAGATTAGGCATCCCTTGATGCACATATCTAAAATTGCCCTTATTGTGTCATAGGAGATTTGTATTCTAGACACAATAAACTTATTTATTGGAAAAAAGGAGGAGGGAGCATCATGTATTATTGTATTAATATTAATGCTAAATTAGTAAAAATGACAAGGAACTCAGCATTTTGAAGCTCGGTCTATTCACAATATTGGTTCTTAACTGGCATGTCTGTACGGCACTACAATTAAAGTACTTTAATCGATGACAACACAGAACTGAATATACGACAGTTAATGATTAGACAAACAAACAACAAAATAGAACAAAAAATGTTATATCTGATCTGAGCAAAGTAAGACTTGGCAGCAACACACCTCTTGTTGATGGGTTTCAATTAACTCAAGTTGGCGCTCCAAGCTTGTTTGTGTTTCAACAACTTTAGCCACCTCAGCCTGCAAGACAAGGTAACTTTTCAGATTCAATGTTATAACAATAAATCCATCACAACAACTGCCAAAAAAGAAGTTACAAAAAACTACCAAAGTTATACTCCCTCCATTCTCTTTTTGATGACGTTCAGACAAGAATGGTAGTTCAAAATTGAACTAAAATCTTTGTCTGAACGTCATCAGAAAAAGAAAGGAGGGAGTATATGACAATTAGGGTTGCTTGAGAAACTGGCATAGTGGCATTCCTATTATTTCTTTCTCATAGCTTGTACCGATAGGAATGAATACTTGTTGACCTCTAAACCGGTCAGACTAAATCACTTGCTGATCCAATTCTTCAAAGTTCAAACACATGATGATAAAAGTACTGATAAATGCATAATTATGAAATGTTTATGTGGCCATACAATCGATCATAATAGAAAGGAACCTTCCTGATTCCATCAAAGTCGACAAGGCTTTATGCCAAGCTGTGAAAGTAATTCCGTGCAACGGTTCTGATAATAAGTCACACCAACAGAATTCTGTCTAGGAGCTAATCTCTGCCAGAAGACCACCTTAAAAGCTCATCTGTTTGTGTGTCTCTTACGATAATACATAAACAATCGAGGTCTTTCGAGTTACCAATATTTGCTAAACTTTTGCATAGTGATAAGATCTGTAAAAACTATTCTGTTCTGCTATCATATAATTAAAAAATGTATTATCATTTGCCTTAAACTAGTATCTTAAAAAATGTGGCCAGTAACTGACTATAATGAGCAAATACATATGCATAGCCAGGTAGATTGGGAGCCTGGGAGGAATATCAAAATAAAATAAGATATGCGGTTCAAACATACAATGAGTGACAAAGCATACCTCAAGCCTTATGAGAACATTCCTGTTTTGCAGAATTCTCCGGTCCCATTCAGCTATTGCAGTGGCATGCTTCCTGAACTTTGCTGTACGATCTTGAAGCTCATTGTTCCAGTCCCTAATAATCTGAAACATAAGTGATTATATGAGTACATCGACAAAGTGCAATAATATCAAGAAACTTAATTAGAGAAGTGTGATAAGAAGGCATTGATATCAATCTAGCCTTCAATGCATTGATGATACAGAGAAGAAAATGCACGGTCAAAACTAACAAAATGTAAAAAAATAAAAAAATAAGATAAGCACAATACCTCCTCAACACTTTTACCAACAATTTCAGATGGTAGCTTAGGTGCTTGGGACGTTGCTGGAGTTAAAGCTGTAGTAGAAGGACTGCACACACAACAAAAAGAACATGAAAAATGTTAGCCCAGACCCCATAAGAAGCAATAATACAGATAGATAAGGAACTTATACAACCCCGTGCTGCTAGCTTGAACAGCTGACGAAGTTGCCTGACTCGTGCTGGTTCCGGTGGCTGATGTACTAGCAGCTGTAGTAGAAACACCTACAGTTCAAGAAACACATTGAGTTACAAGCATGATAGTCAATATAAAGCAATTGCATAGTGAAACCAAAATAAAACAGAAATTAAATGATATATTTGGGTCCTGCAATGTTGATGTAACGTCATTTGAGATGTTAATAGCTACAAAACCGGTTGTTATAACTTATATGTGAATGACAAATAATTGTTTCAAACCTAATATAGAAGCATAGTAATTGGTTGAAACCAAATAAGGAGGCAGGGTCAATAATACCACTAAGGATAAACACAAGATATTCGATCAAACAATTACAGATGAAATAACCATGGAAGCTCACCGAACAGTGCTGGAGCTGAGGGTGAAGCCGCTGTAGATGATTGCAGACTAAATAGCCCTGTTGTTGTTCCAGTCGAAGGAGCCGTGGACGTCATGCCTGCAGATGTAGTCGCACTTGTGACAGTGGTGGTAGTGGCTGTAGCAGCCGGTGCGGATGATGGCGCCACTGTAAAACTGAATCCACTGGTTGCAGGGGTTGCAGAGGCTGAGGGTGCAGTGGATGCACCCGTTGCAGAAACAGAAGCAAATGTTGGTGTGGAAGCTGCCGATGAACCAAACGAGAAGGCGGAGATACCGGCAGAAGAGCTACCTGCCGCACTGGTATTCGAGAACAGTGAGGGCGCCGATGCAGCCTGTGAAGTGGCCAAAGAGAAGCCGGTGGAGGGCGTGGACGCTGGCGCAGGAGTGGTGGATGTGCTCTTTGGAAACGAGAAGCCAGAGGCCGAGGAGGCAGAGAACAGGGAAGGAGCTGTGCTCGCCGCAGTTGTGCTTGCTATTGAGCCAAAGGATGGCGCGGTGGTCGCAGCATTCGCTGGAGATGAGGCGGTGGCGGTGCTGAAGAGTGGCGCAGAGGTGGTGGATCCAAACAGCGACGAGCCAGTGGTGGCCCCC
>LAPY01001957.1:28645-43735 GCA_000970635.1 Eragrostis tef | reverse complement strand
GCCCTCCGATGCTAAACGCGCGGTCCAGATTAGATACCCCTTCGGGGTATGTAATCGGTCCACCGTGGACTCATAGACCGAGTCTATGGACCCGGTCCGCGGATCTTCTTATTTTAAGAAAATGATTTCTAAATTTTTTTTAGATTTAATTGACAGAAAAGGTAATTTTACATTTAAGACCTTTGTCTTTTATGAATTTACATTTAGGTTCTGCCTTTTTATAGAATCAGCCCTGAGCTTTTCATAAATTATGTTTTAATCCTACACTTTTACAATTTAGTCCTTTACGTTTCTGTACTTGCGAATAAAACTATAAACGTTTCTGTTTTTATACTTTTAACCCCTAAAGCTTCAAAGTATCGTAACTTTTCACTCTTAACTCCGTTTTTAACGATTCTTGCGCTCACGTGATCATAGTGATGAGTACTATCTGATGGTACTGTTTTTATTCAGGATTAGCACTGTTTGATGTATTGTTTCTTATTTTATTTGTATGTGTTTTTTTTTCTTGTTGACGCGATAATTAGGAGACGAGTACGTGAACTTCCAAGATCAAGAGTTCGAGGTCACCACTGAGCAGCAAGAGGAAGGCAAGTGTCCTTGATCATATTGATCCTATGTTTGAAATGTTTTGTTTGCAAACATGCATGCTTGTTTAATATTAAATTCCATGAGTCTATTATCCTGCTCCATATCATTCCTTGTCGACTTGTTGTAGTGTCTTGATTGAACGGTGGGTAGTGAATGCTTAGCCATGCTTTTGAGATCACACACCTAATCATAATTAATGTTGATTAATGGTTCACTTTAACTAAATAATTTGTTGGTAATATTTTTAGCAACATGGAATTAAAGGGTGGTGGATCTCCGTGAGCATCAACTTTGGATGATTGTTGTTTGATACTTGACTAGTGGGTCTCCGTGAACACTAGTGTTGGTAGGTCTCCGTGAGTACTAATGCCCAATAGGTCTCCGTGAGTATTGGGGAACTGATGGGTCTCCGTAAGCATCAGTTATTTTGTTTAAGTTTGCCTTGCTAATGGTTTTTCGTGAGCATTAATTACTTCTTATCATTTGCTAATGGTTCTCCGTGAGCATTATGTTCTGATGATTTTACGATGGATACTTGTTCTTATAACTTAAGTCATATCACCTAGTAATGTAGGTTGCTTTTAAAATGTGTTTAAAGAACAACTTGGCATTTGTGCAATTGAGCCCATATTTAGCCTTTTCTTTTACAAGCCTTTCATGCCATAATTTTTTTTCACTTGCGGAGTACGACATGTACTCACCCTTACTATTTTTCTACAATGTTTTGTCATGCTGCTCAGGGGATGGTGGTGATTACTGGTTATGGCGAGTATATCTAGTTTGTGGAACCCTCGGTCGACGTCCCTGTGGAGTTTTGGAGCTTTGAAGTCTTCCGCTAGCGTTTTGAGTTTTCGAGTCTTTTAAGAACTTTAAGTTATTCATTTAAATAAAGGTGTAATAAACGTTATACACTGTTTCTGCTATTCACTTGAGTCACGTAATTCTGGAATACATGTGCGGTTTCTATTAAAAACCAGGTGTGACAGAACCTTGGAACGTTGGCCCATATATATTGTCCAAAACCCATGGAAGCCGCGGCCGTGGCGCGCCGCGGCGGGCTGCTCGCGCAGTCGCGGCCGGGCATCAGGGCGCGCGCGAGGACGTGGGGGCACGTGACGGGCGCTGGCTACCCCGCGCCGTCTGCCGCTTGACGAAGGCCGCTGCTCGTCGCGTCGTCCCTCGGGGTCCGGGAGTCAGTCGACTCGGTCCCGGCGCAACCGCTGGGTGACGACGAGACCATGGCGGCGGAGGTAAACTTGACCCTGTTCTTGCCAGGGGCGGAGCTATGTGGATCCACCGGGGTCAGCCGACCCCGATAAACTTGCTAAACTCAGGCAAATCAGTGCTGATGATAGTGGCTGACCCTGTCACCAAAGAAGGCCGATCTTGACGCCAGATTTTTCTAGCTTCGCCCCTGGTTCTTGCCGTCGTTCATTGGCCAGCCTTGATGTGATCACACAGCTTGATCGATCTGGCGCAGGTGGGTGAGGATCCCGCCGATTCAGCCGAAATTCCTCCACCCCCTGATGGTACGTGTTCTGCTCCCATTCCTGCATATATTCTGCAATATAAAGAAAATAATTCATAATAGCAGTGATGCCGGACAACAAAACCTGCTTGTTGTAAAAGTGAATCTTTTTCTCCCCAGTGCCTGCCAAGACAGTGCGCGTCAAGTTCGTGCTGCAGAAGCAGTGCGCGTTCGGCGAGCACTTCCTCGTGGTCGGCGACGACCCGGCACTCGGGCAGTGGGATCCGGCCAACGCGGTCGTCTTGGACTGGTCGGAAGGCCACGTCTGGACGGTGAACACGGTGAGCTCCGGCCGCGCGCGCACTCATTCTTGGGCCACCCTAATCGTGTCGTGTCTGACCTGATCGTTGGTCAGGATTTGCCGGCAAACAGGTTGGTCGAGTTCAAGTTCTTGCTGCGTGATGACTCCGGGCACGTTCGTTGGCAGCACGGCGGTAATAGATCTTTGCAAACAACCGAGACCCAAAGTACCCTGGTTGTCCACGAAGACTGGGATCACGCCAAGAATCAGAGAGTATCAGAGGAGGGAGGGCTCGCTTTCGCGGCTGAACATGTCATGTTTTCAGATGAACTTGCAGGAAGCACTGGCGCATTTCTGGTCGATGAAGAAGAGCTCTCCTCGATCGCGGCGGAATATGCGACGTTTTCAGATGAACTTGCAGGAAGCACTGGTGCTGGGGCATTGCTGACAGATGATTTCCAAACGGGAGAGAGCTTAGAGAGCAACAGATCGGCAGTAGCAGATGCTTCTCTGCGTGGGGAGATCAAGGGAGCGAATGAAGAGGCCCAACAGCAGGTAGTAACACGTACGCTATACCGTTTTTTTTTTTTTTGAGATGTACGCTATACCGTTCTTTACACTGAGCGCAGTAAACAGAGATCATAAACTTGTCATTTTCGTTTGTGTCCAATCAGTTCATCTTGGAGAAAGACCAGAAGCTTCTCGACGAGGCCCACGGAAAAGCAGACACGGCACTGCGAAATGGTCACCCCGCTGCTGATGATAATGCCCAACCCGCGGATAGGTCGACCAGTATATTTGAGAATGACTTGGCCTGGACCGTCAAGGCCCTGCAGCCGCTGCTCCGTTTCCTAGGATTTCAGATCGGCACAACGAGAACCTAAAATTGGCTGTAGTTATCACTGTTCATATTTTGCAGGATTGCAACCTTGGAGAACATGTGCCTTCACAATTCACCTTTTCAGGCTGCAAGAAAGAAAGAGGGCATGTGAGGATGCTGAATCGCTGATGGGGCAGCTGCTTTGATGATGCTTATGTTGCACTGTGCGCATGTAAAAAGTTTTCCTATAGGAATAGTTTTAGTACTCTTGGAAAAGTTATTAATGAAATATCAGCGGTTTCCCATCTGCTTGTTTTAGAAACTGAAACTGTACATGTACCTCTGAAATAAACGTGAACGAGTCACAGAGGTTTATGGAAGTGAAACTCCTGTCTTCTCTTCAACTCATAGCAGAAGCACATCTCTTTTTTTTTTACTAATGAGTAAAGATAGGGCGTACAAATTTTAACAACCGTCCAGAACTCAGTGGGAGGAGCATAAGTGATGAGCGACAGAAATCTTTGCACTTGACCACAAGGTGAGTAAGTTAAAAAGCTTTAGCACCATTTGTAAACATGAACAATCACAACAGTACACTCGATCACATCTGTCAAATGAACAGTTTCGACATGGCATCCCCCTTCCTACTTGTGTACAATTAACTAAACTATGCCACTATCGAACTAACACGGGCACACCTATAGTTGTATCAGAAGATTCTTCGGTGCAGATGGTCAAAAGAATCCAGACTGCATCATGCTTCGTTCGCTATGACATTCCACCCTAAACTCACCTTTCCCAGACTGTCATGAGCTTAGAGTTCAGCATACGAAAGTAGGCTGAGGTGAAATGTATACTCACAGAAACGGAAATGCATTTCTGGCAAACCAATGGCATCTAACAATTTGAGTCAGCATTGGGAAATGGTCAAAAGTGCCGCTGCCCACATTCCATCTTCAACTAAATTGGTTGGGGGACCAGAGAGGGGGGAAGTCAGCCATTGCATCTGAAAGACAAGGAACCAGCAAGAGTCACAACATTGATGGACAATAATAAGTCCACCTCATACCATCAAACAACCAAACTTATATGATGATACCAGACATGATCTATTCTCAACAAATATTACGATCAGGGATAGAAAGTGTAGCCATCAAATATTAAAAAGAATAATCTATTCTCAACAAATATTACGATCAGGGATCAAAAGTGTAGCCATCTAATTCTTACCTTACAGGTCTCAGATACTTCTTAATTTGTGGATCAGTAGTTGATTTCAAGGTCCTCAATGCCTCTTCTGCAGCCTGAAACCAACAGGTTGGCATGATCATTCCTAAATGAAACCTAGTATTCAAGATGAAAACATGATAGCACGATAATGAAAAGCTGCAATTGAACACATAACAAAATATGCCGCAATCCAAGCTAGATGTTGAGATTATGCATTTAGTACACAAACTTGAGTGATCACAAAAATTTCAGCATCTAATCTATCTGTGATACCAAGGGTCGTCGGAACAACTGTATGCAAAATCCATGTAGAGGAACATGATCGCAACTTTGGAATTTAAAATTACTCTTGATAAAGGGAGTTCTGAATTGCTACAAATTGCAGCATGCTCTTCTCTTCAAAAAGAAAAAAAAAAGTGTACAATGTTGTTCTTCTAAAGAAGGTTTGATCTCCTTGTTTTGTTTTTTCGCTTGGAGAATTATATTTTTTACATGTAAAGATCATAATCTATTCCCTGCAGAAGTGCATTAGGAAATATGAAAGTAATTTGGAAAAGATGTAGCCTAGACTAAAAATGAGAACTTAATTCTCGTCTTAAACATGGTATGTAACGTATCATCAGTCCATCTCTTTGTTTTTGTTCCTTTGTTTTGAAAATGGTTAATATATGCCAAAAGAAGACAATTTAATCAAAGCTATTTTTGAATTTCCCCTAACACTGTTTTGAAGAAGGTACAGACCATTATTGCCCTTTTACAAATGGAATTCTGAACCCTAATCCTAACTGCATAAAAAATAGCGCATTGCTTGTCAGCATTAGCGAAATGGCCAAAAGTGCCGCTGCCCAGATTCCACCTTGAACTAAATTGGTTGGGGGACCAGATAGGCAGGGGGGACGTCAGCCATTGCATCTGAAAGACAAGGCACCAGTAAGAGTCACACCATTGATGGACAATAATAACTCCACCTCATACCATCAAACAAATCCTAAAAAGAAATGATCTATTCTCAATAAATATTACAATCAGGGATCGAAAGTGTAGCCATCAATCAGTTCTTACCTTACAGGTCTCAGATATTTCTTAATTTGTGGATCAGTAGTTGATTTCAAGGTCCTCAATGCCTCTTCTGCAGCCTGAAACCAACAGGTTGGCATGATCATTCCTAAATGAAACCTAGTATTCAAGATGAAAACATGATAGCATGATAATGAAAAGTTACAATTGAACACATATAACTCTTCAAAAGCAATCAATTCCCTCACAAGAAGCACCATGCCATCATGTAGCCTGGTGTATTAGTATATTGGGGGCATATTTCGTTCCAATCACATTTGTTGCAATGCAAGCTAGATCTTGAGATTATGCATTTAGTACACATAAACTTTATTGATCATACAAAAAAATCAGCATCTATTCTATCTTTGATACCGAGGGTCGTCGGAACAACTGTATGCAAAATCCATGTAGAGGAACATGATAGCAATTTCGGAATTTAAAATTACTCTTGATAAAGGGAGTTCTGAATTGCTACAATTTGCTCTTCAAAAAGAGAAAAAAAGTGTACAATGTTGTTCTTCTAAACATGGTTAATATGGGTGTGATTGGAAGGTTGCATAGCTTTGCTTGCACCATCTCCACGGAGCTTGGCCCGACTGAACCACGTTGAGTAGATGCAGAATCATTTTGTAAAACGGTGATTGGTTGCCGGTATAAGCTCAACCAGGGCCTTTTCAGCGTTTGATTGGTAGGGTGTGTAATTTGGTGTGCTTACCTTGCACAAAGGACACGGTAGAGTTACCATCATTTATTTGGGGCAAAAGGCCATGGGTTCTCGCTTACCAATGTTCTACACATGGGGGTGGTAAGGCACGGTGGTGAGCTGAACGGGTCACGTGGGCTCAGTCGCGCATGCCTTCAGCCAGGCTCTGGAGAAACGATTCTTGTTTTCGTTTCCAGCGGGACAGGCTCGGGTGCTTTTTTTGAATCTGATGGGCCTGGCTCAAGGAGCCATGCATGCTACCAATCACGGTAAAAAATAAGGATGCTGTATGAGCTGATGCAATGCTGGGCACGTACAGGTTACCAATCAGGCCCTATATGCCATAAGAAGACCATTTAAGCAAAGCTATTTTGAATTTCCCCCAACACTGTTTTGAAGAAGGTACAGACCATTATTGCCCGTTTACAAATGGAATTCTGAACCCTGATCCTAACCGCATAAAAATTAGCGCGTTGCTTGATGCAAAAATATTTTAATACGGCAATGGCATGCGGAATACACAAGATATGAACAAAAAGGGAAGAATATTGGAAAGTACAGTACCAGAAGCTTTGCAATGTCTCTGTCTGAACCAACGCCTCTCCCAAGAACCTGTCCTGCTAGCTCAACCTTTAAAAGAGGAAAAAGAATTGTATTGTTAACTGCACTGGTGAGCTGGCATAATGTGCATTTCATATTCAATAATAAATTCTTTACAACTACTTTTTTGACTAGCAAACATGTCAAGTTCCCTCCATATTTGCTTATTTTCCCGGTGCAGATGCGGTGGTGTAAATCCGGCTCGTAACTGTTAAGGGTATAGTAGTCGTATAGGAGTCTAATTGCGGTATCTTTTTTTCCTATTCCAATATTGAGTCATGTGGCCCATATATATTGTCAATTATTCAATACAAGTCATAGTAATAACAGTAAGTATAATAGGACTCTTAAGAAAAAGGAGAGCATGGAAGTTAACGAAACCTGAAAGTGATATTCTTCATTTCTGGTTGAGCTAGAGTTCTGCATTTGATCTCGAAATACTACAAGCTGATCCTCCAAGCACTACAATAATATATGCAAATTAGTATAATGAAGGAATGAAATTTGAAAATACAACATACCTAAAGAGCATATGCAAAGAGAAATCCCGCACGCAACATCATCACTTACATGTTCTCGAATGAGACTCATAACAGAAGACAGCTTATCCAAATTATTTGGAGGGTCCTGTTTCAATGTACTTCCAGAACCTTCTTGCATAACAACATCAACATCTGAACTAGTATCCTCCAAAAATCCATTTCCGCTCCCAGGGGAGTTCTTTGTGTCTTTGTTAGGAGTTCCAGAAATAGGAGCAATGAATTCCAAGTAACTGCCTGCAGGTCAAATGTACTACTATTAGGTGATCATCTTTATCTGTGCCAGCAGGGAAATTTGGTTTGGTTCGCATTCTGGTGGAGAAGGTTATTTATCATAATGGTTCCATCAGCTCTTCTATTCTTACAGCTAGCCTGGCAAACATTATCAGTTGACACATTCAAATGAATGGATGGACAGGTCAGTCCAAAACCTATCCAAGTGTTCAATGCATTAAGCAGCATATGAAGCTATGGTAGCACAACATTTACAGGTCATATTCTTGCAAGCATACTAGCATAAATAATTTTATAAAGACCTTAGATGTTTCCTGTAAAACCACATAAAAGCAGGTTTAAGGGTATTTACACGTTCAAATCAACTAAATTACAATAATAGAAGAAATTGAATAATCCCTCTGGTTTTCTTTAAAAGATGTTAGGACAGGCTTGCTAGTTCAAAATTAAACTAATTAAAAACAGAGGGACTATAGGAGTAGAGAGTAATGGCGCGTTAGAATTTTTTGCCAAGCAAGGCTACGTAGGCAATAATAGCTCTCCTGCTTGGGCAAGGCTAGGCAAGAAAAACGTTACTGTTTAGTTTCCTTCTTGCTCCACCCATCCTCTTCCCCCCTTTGCCTTCCCACAGCCACCAATCGATTAAATCAAGCAAGCAACTGGCCAGCACACAATCAAACCAACCATAGGCAAGTAAGCCACAAGCAACTGAGCAAGGACGTTGCTGCCACTGCCGACAGTTTTGCATACAAAACCATCTGCCATTGCCGTGGAGCTCGTGACGAGGAGCTTGATCCTGGCAGCGATTCACTTGATCATGAATACCAGGACACCAAGTCAACCAGCAATTTGCTTTGAAGGAGAACATCAATTCCATCTTGATTCACATCTCCTCCATGATTCGTGAGCATCTTTCTCACATGCCAAGATGCAATTGATTATATAAACATGAGTTTAATTAATCAATTTATTAGAGATCAAGGAAAAATATTATCCAGACGAATAAATAGATTAACAATGATTTGACATGGGAGTTAGTTTGTCAAAACTGTTAAGGGTATAGACTCCTAACAGGACACACTATACCCTTAACAAAAACAAGTTATGAAACGGCTACCAAACGGTAGCCTTGCCAAGCGAGGTGAAGCATTGCTTGCCCATGAACACAAAAATTCCCAAAAAAAAGCAAAAATAACAGAAAAATC
The DNA here is from genome assembly GCA_000970635.1 of Eragrostis tef. Classification (NCBI taxonomy): domain Eukaryota; kingdom Viridiplantae; phylum Streptophyta; class Magnoliopsida; order Poales; family Poaceae; genus Eragrostis; species Eragrostis tef. The sequence goes on along the minus strand of LAPY01001957.1, from coordinate 34,985 downwards.
AGATATGGAATATGCAATAAGCATTGTTATGGATGAAGTTTTCAAACGAATGCAAAATCAATAATAAATGCAACATAATTTCAAGCTATTCACTCGAAATAAATCGAGCCCGCAAAACTCAAGACGTCGAGAATATATATTCACTTTGCAAATTTTGGAGCGCTTTTTCAGCAGCTTGTACTTGAGCTTCATCTCTTGATTTCCCAACGCCGATTCCAATTTTTTCATTGCCAAACAGAACCTACAACACCACACACAGTTAAAAAGGAATGTCGCAGTGCTGCTGATAAACCTAAACATTAATAACTAAGAAAAGCAATCAAATAAGCTAATCCAAAACAGCTTCAAGTCAGGTGAAATCTAGTAGTCAGTGAAGTTCTCTAATTATTGCCCACTGTGAAAAATGTTATCAGTCACCACAAAAACAAACCCACAGTAGTACAGCATGGTTGATGTGCGGTCATGAGATTTGACATAATAAGGTCCTTCAATTCGAAATGGATATTTGAAGAAATTCAGATAATCTAGCATAAAAACATTTGTAAGTCTTTGAAATACTGACCTCAACAGAAAATTGCATAGTTTTGCCATTGCTTACGGTAGATCTGTAGTCCACCTGAGTGGAAAAAGATAAGAAGGTTACTTTTAAGGTCCAATTAAATAACAAAAACAAGATAAGATGTCATACCTTGGTGTCACATAGTCGAGCGATTTCTTGTAACACCGTGACAAATATCGAGGGGGTTGTTGCCAGTGATCGCCCATTGGACTGGATATTCCTAACTCCCCCAGTGCCTCTGCTTGCCATTCCCTCATCATCTACACCAAAGGTTCAACCTAACTTGAAATACCAGATGTTGATTCTTACACAACATACGCAATAAGATCAGTCACGGTAAGGCATTATCTAGATCATATGATATCTCTATCTCCTGCAGGGTTTCAGATTGATATCCTATCATCTAGACAAAAGTTTGTTGCCGATTGCTATAGGTTTCTAGAGTCAGAATTGTAGGCAGCAAGCCAGGAACAGAATCTACACGTTGCAATGGTCTGAACCAATCCTCACTGCACCAACTCATTAAGGTCCTATAGTCAGGAATGGAAGTCTGGTAGCATAGTAGAATCATAAGAACCTAAAACACGGGCCATGAACTAGCCAATCCAGAATCAAGGTACTATTAGTGCTTTAAAAATGCATAAGGGATCATGTCTAAATGAATCAAGCAGCACCATTCCTTCATATGGCTAAACATGGTCAAGAGAGAATAATAGCAGGCCCTGGACAATGAAAAAATTTCTCATGCCATTGTATTGATTAAAGAAAACCAACAATAAATATTGATGCGAGATTAGGCTCTGGAAGGCTGGATGCATTATGCTAATTTGACGCACAACACAGCAATCTTTTTGACAGAAGAAATATAACATAGCCTTTTGTCCCAAGCAAATTGGGGTAGGCCAGAGATGAAACCCACAAGAAACAAATACAGGGGAAACACAAAAGGGACACAGGGCAAAAGGTAGAGTAAGAGATAAACAGAAAAAGAAAAAAAGGATCACAAGGTAACTAAAAATGACACAGGATATAGACCTCATCAAGTGAATGAAATGAGAAATACCTGATGCACGGGTTGAGGCTGATACTTGTCGTCCTCCTTCCCTTTGGATTCCCAGATATGGCTGAAATAAGCAACATTATTACATGCTCATGATCTTAAAGCTTATTTAGAATAAAAGGCATTAATCAAGTGGGCGGACTTGAGCGCATGGAGTTTATACAAAGAAGCAGACACAATCTCCAAGCCAACATACCAGCTAGCTATATTTTGAAAAATATAGGAGAAGGTAGACAGTTCCAAATAACTAAAAAGCAAGCTGCATGAGCAAAAACATATGATGCCATATAACAGTGCTAGATTCGATAGCAAATAAGGCATCATTAGCATGCATCATCTACTTAAAAAGTAATAAAATATTTCTTCTAAGTACAGCCATCTAATGAAAGACGAAAAAAATCACCTGCCCATTCAATCTCTTCTCCACTTCAGCTCCCCTCATTCCCTCAGGTATAGGGGCATGATCTTTATTGCTTGCTACCAAATTAGTATCCTGCAATGAAATTGACAGACAACATTAAGTTTGAGAAAATAAATTATAGTTCATATTAAAACATCAAGAATATTAATACCTCACAGACTAAGTAGTCACCAACATCTGGAGCATATGGAAGATCCAATAACTCATTTTCATACCATAGTTCAAACACTTTCTTCAACAGATTTTCATCGAACTCTCTGAAAAACAATGATGAAAAGAGGGATGATATTGAAGCAGTAATCAAGATATCGTTCAAATGAAGAAATGACATCAGTAACTTGATACAAACCTGAAAAAACCAACACGGCTATTGCAAGCAACATTTCTTGCCACACAAAGCACCGGAACAGCATTCGCCATCTACATTAGTTGTAGCAAGCACAGACATCACTATAGAATGGGCATATGTTCAACACAGTAATTTATGAGTAATAAGAAAATAAGTACCTCAGCTTGTGGAGCGTAATATGGATTATATGCAGGGACAACATGAACTCTAGCCTGATCTTTATCATCCCAAACCTGAAGTCGATCATCGATGACCATGGCCATCTTTGGATGGCATCCTCCGTCTCGGAAAACATTCAGCAGAGATTTTTTGAAACCTGCCAAGCAAAAACATGAAGGGTTACACTAGATGGTTAAGACGGTGAAATTCTAGAGGAATATGGCCACGGACTGAACCCAAAGACCAGAGGGATAAGAAGGTTACAGTTTCAGGGCTTTCATACGAACAATTTTCAACATGCTACTTCTAATCGATTCCGCATTTATCAGAGATATTCTACCAGTTCCCTCGTGCAGAGGTTATTGGTACAAATGAAAATCAGACCAACCAAAGGACTCTGCTCTATTATGGAAAGAAAACAGATAAACATTCGCAATCGATAATCTACCATAGCAAGAAATCTTTCATGAGATGTGAAAAACAAATCAAAGGCAGGAAAGCATTGCACAATAATTGAGAAAAAAGGGCCTCCTAAATCTTGTGAATTTGACTTGCCTGACTTGACACATACTACACGTTCTGAAAGTTGTTGTAAATTTATCAAGCTGCCTTCTGGATCAAGAAGTCTCCACATCTCAAGAGCATAGTCCCTTTCAGCCATTGTACACACAAAGACCTCAAACCTTTTGCGTCCCTCCTTGGCAGTTAGGTAGCTTTTTAGTTCTTCCCAGGCAGGCCTTAGCTTTACAAAAACACTGGTATCACGAATCTGAATAGAATATAAAATGAAGATGGGTCAGATGAGAACCCCCGACAAGGTAAACTAATCACAAATCAATGAGTGAAAGCATTAAACATCAAGGCATCTCAAGTTATGAAACATTTTGAATCAAAGACAAGGATTGAAAAATTGAATTAATATACAGCACAGAGTGACGTATTATAATTTCAATACAAATTATGTCACGCAAGCAGCACAGCATGTATATTCTTGCTGGCTAAATTATAATAGAAAAATTCAATAGTAGTGCAAAAGACACTCCATAGCCAGAAAACAGCAACAATTCAATGGGACATAATCAAGGAGCAGCAGAATCCTTTCCACTACAGTTGAGTAAATCGTACCTCTGGGTTGATACGAGTCAGAATTGCATTCCGATCGGGCAGCCTGATAACAGGACGAAGAACACGCTCCTGGCCACTAGACACGGGTGGAACCTCCTCCTTCTGGGTCCCAACGATTCTGCCTTTGTCTGTAACGGTATCCGTGTCAATGAACTCCTTGAGCAGGTCCTTATCCTCAATGTACCGCTTGATTTCTGCAGCCATCCCTGTCATCCTAACAGGGTCTTCTTCAGTCTCCATCCGGCGGGAAAGCATTTCAATCCGGTCCTCAAAGGACTTCATTGTGTTAGCAACAATAAGGGTCTCATCAAGATCAAACACAATGGCAAGGCAGCGCCGGTTGAGCATCGCAACAGACGCAGCATAGAGCCCAGCGCGTGCAGAACAGCACCAGAAGCATGGCACCTTCTCTGCCCGGCTTGGCATAGCCACTATGTGCAGCTCCTCATTTCCAACAACAACCACTGCGCTCTGCACAGCCAAATAAGACAAAAGGAGTCACAAAACCCACTTGTAACTGACGAATGCTTCATTAATAGAAACATCTCCTTGATTGAAGGACAGAGGCAGTAATGTACAAAATTCTTTAATCGTTCTAGAAATTACAACAATCGCGAAGCGAAATTCCTAAGTAAGGACGGGGAGCTACTTATTCCGACTCGATTTGAAATGGGTACCGAAACTATCATCAAGCCAAAGTCACCTACACGAGTCTGTCCAAAAATTGGGGACAAACCTTGTACTCATTGAAGCAGGCGAGGTGCAGGCGCTGAAGGCTTGGGTGGGGCGGCATCGGCTTGGCCTGAAGCTGAACAATTTTCAACATGCTACTTCTAATCGATTCCGCATTTATCAGAGATATTCTACCAGTTCCCTCGTGCAGAGGTTATTGGTACAAATGAAAATCAGACCAACCAAAGGACTCTGCTCTATTATGGAAAGAAAACAGATAAACATTCGCAATCGATAATCTACCATAGCAAGAAATCTTTCATGAGATGTGAAAAACAAATCAAAGGCAGGAAAGCATTGCACAATAATTGAGAAAAAAGGGCCTCCTAAATCTTGTGAATTTGACTTGCCTGACTTGACACATACTACACGTTCTGAAAGTTGTTGTAAATTTATCAAGCTGCCTTCTGGATCAAGAAGTCTCCACATCTCAAGAGCATAGTCCCTTTCAGCCATTGTACACACAAAGACCTCAAACCTTTTGCGTCCCTCCTTGGCAGTTAGGTAGCTTTTTAGTTCTTCCCAGGCAGGCCTTAGCTTTACAAAAACACTGGTATCACGAATCTGAATAGAATATAAAATGAAGATGGGTCAGATGAGAACCCCCGACAAGGTAAACTAATCACAAATCAATGAGTGAAAGCATTAAACATCAAGGCATCTCAAGTTATGAAACATTTTGAATCAAAGACAAGGATTGAAAAATTGAATTAATATACAGCACAGAGTGACGTATTATAATTTCAATACAAATTATGTCACGCAAGCAGCACAGCATGTATATTCTTGCTGGCTAAATTATAATAGAAAAATTCAATAGTAGTGCAAAAGACACTCCATAGCCAGAAAACAGCAACAATTCAATGGGACATAATCAAGGAGCAGCAGAATCCTTTCCACTACAGTTGAGTAAATCGTACCTCTGGGTTGATACGAGTCAGAATTGCATTCCGATCGGGCAGCCTGATAACAGGACGAAGAACACGCTCCTGGCCACTAGACACGGGTGGAACCTCCTCCTTCTGGGTCCCAACGATTCTGCCTTTGTCTGTAACGGTATCCGTGTCAATGAACTCCTTGAGCAGGTCCTTATCCTCAATGTACCGCTTGATTTCTGCAGCCATCCCTGTCATCCTAACAGGATCTTCTTCAGTCTCCATCCGGCGGGAAAGCATTTCAATCCGGTCCTCAAAGGACTTCATTGTGTTAGCAACAATAAGGGTCTCATCAAGATCAAACACAATGGCAAGGCAGCGCCGGTTGAGCATCGCAACAGACGCAGCATAGAGCCCAGCGCGTGCAGAACAGCACCAGAAGCATGGCACCTTCTCTGCCCGGCTTGGCATAGCCACTATGTGCAGCTCCTCATTTCCAACAACAACCACTGCGCTCTGCACAGCCAAATAAGACAAAAGGAGTCACAAAACCCACTTGTAACTGACGAATGCTTCATTAATAGAAACATCTCCTTGATTGAAGGACAGAGGCAGTAATGTACAAAATTCTTTAATCGTTCTAGAAATTACAACAATCGCGAAGCGAAATTCCTAAGTAAGGACGGGGAGCTACTTATTCCGACTCGATTTGAAATGGGTACCGAAACTATCATCAAGCCAAAGTCACCTACACGAGTCTGTCCAAAAATTGGGGACAAACCTTGTACTCATTGAAGCAGGCGAGGTGCAGGCGCTGAAGGCTTGGGTGGGGCGGCATCGGCTTGGCCTGAAGCTTGCACCGCGCGGAGAAGGGCGCGATGGTCTGCAGGATGGCGAGGGGCGGGCACCTCTCGCTCGGCGGCGAGAGGTGGCTGATGCGGATCTCGTTGCTCGGGAACGGGAGCCCGCCATCGGGTCCCTTCTTCATCGGGAACACCTCTACCTCGCCGAGGAACACGTCGCCGTGGAACATCCGCATGCTGACCCCGGCGGGCGCTCC
>LAPY01001956.1:52534-65873 GCA_000970635.1 Eragrostis tef | reverse complement strand
CCTCCCCCCCCCCCCCCCCCGCGCCCCTCTCTGGCTCAAGTCTTGCATAGTCTCAACTATCATACCAGGTAACGAGGGGAATAAAAACTATATGTCATATTTTAGTCTTTGATGAGCATGTACAAAGCTATATGTCATATTTTAGTCTTTGATGACCACCCTTTATCTGGTGCATACATTGAATTTCACATCAGACGTGCCATGTTGGGTAGGTTTGTGCTTAGTTGGAATTAAGTGCAGTCATACTTTGATATAAATATAATTAGAGGGACATACATGACACAACAAAACAAGTTTAGGGATCCTAAATCAGCATTTGTAATTTAAGAGCCCCCTATGCACATTACTCTTTTTTTTCAACCACATACGTGCTTATAAATTACCCAACATTGCCATGGTAAAACAATTAACACAGAATGCCTTCATATATGTTTCCAAATGATTCAACGGTTTCACTAAATAAAAAAATATATTATTATATTATCTGACTTTGTCCCATCATGCCTCAATTGAAAGAGTAATTAATGATCCAACAATCTATACGGCGCCAAACACAGAGTTGCCTGAGATGCTGCTGGGATTGATGTTAGTTTTAATTTAAGCACGTGAACACAAATGTTGGCTGAGAACTTTCTCGGGAAATCAAGTCTTGGCTGAGAAGCGTCCACGCAGAGGTCACTATTCCATGGACGAGAGCTAATACAAATGCCAATTAGCTAGAGAATGAGGATGTGCTAGCGGACCATAACTACAACAATTTAAAGTTAGCACTGTTAATGATTCATGAAGCGAAAGTACAGTATGCTAGCTTAGATTAGCTCCGTACATGAAACGAAAGTTACTTGCATCTATATTTCAAATTTTTGTGTACGGCGTAAACGTGACAGCTACTTGGAATGTGCATAGTCGTCACATCAGCATGTAATTTACTATCCTTAATTCTGTCTCTGGTAAACTGTTGAGGTACCGCGCGCTCACGGAACTGCAGAAAATGGCACAAAGGAGGTGCATATACGGCATCCTCTCACGTAGGATCCATTACTTCGATCGTTTTGCCAGCAAGACATTTCAGAGTAGTATCTCTCTTTCTCTGTCTTCTTTTTTTTCTTTTTTTTGAAGAAACCGGAGGGAGAACTCCTATAGTCTCTGTGCATAAAAAGACCAAAGAACAGAAGAAGAAAAAAAAAAGTTATATATGTTCTGCAGTCAATGATTTCAGCTGATTAATCTGCGATGGCTTAGCTGGATGGACAACCAGAGAGAGCTCCTATCCTTGAAAGAGACTGATAGGCAGTTCAATTGCCGTGGAGAATCACGGTGATCAGTCTCTTTTGTGCTAATTAGTTGATGGTAAATTTCTGAAATGCTGCTTCCTAGTACATTGTCGTTGATGCAGCTGCACTGTGAGCCGAAATCATCAGTAGTACAGTGATACTACTTCAACTGCCAACAACCTGACCGCGACGGCCATCGATGATCGCTTATTATTGATCTCAATTAACACGCGCGCATTGGACGGCTATTTAATATCAATAGATGCTGGTGTCTCTCAACTTAAGAACTTTATCCAAGAATTCAAGGAGACATTTTGAAAGCAAGAATCTGATAAGAAACCAGCGCAAAACAATATGAAAAGCAATAAGAATTTGAAACGAGGGGATATGATGCCACTAAATTTTGTGAGGGTAATGAGTTTAGTCTCATGTTAGGATTCTTCTGATTTTTTTTAATATAAAAAGTCAGTATTCAAGGTAACACTACGGGGATTTTCCATATAAGTCCAAACCCCATCGAAATTCCTTGCTTCATTGTTGTCCTAAGCTGTCAAGAAAATTTGTTCAGCAACACACAAACAATACTAACAAGTCGATCTAGCTACATGGACTTGTGCTTAGCTTAGGCAAAAGTGGTCAAAATGAAGGATGAGGCTGATATTCTATTGTATGGTATTGTTTTGTCATAAATCAATTAAGTGTTGAAATGGATTATAAAGAGGGCATTTTAATACCCCAAACAATAAGTGGTGCTTTAGTTGGGAGGACAAACAATAAATTTAAGTCCTTCATGGTGGAATGAGAGGAGGGATGACATCTAAGCCTAGATGGGGTGAAACCAGTAGTCAAGCAGGAATTAGATAGAATTTGTATATCTCCTATGTGGGGGTACCGAATCTAGGATCCATCCCTTCCACAAGAGTATATTGAGTGTACCCAACCAAGACTATTGGACTCTAATCAAGAGGACCATACTCACCTCACAAATCATATGGACACACTTCTCAAATGCACATGTACATCTCGAGAACTCTACTTGATGTAATCATATTCCTGTATGACCGCATCTCTTTCCTTTCCGGGGCACGTTGTGGGACAAAACTTTAAAACTATTTGTTACCGTAGAGATAGAACCAAGAGATGATGGTGCCCCTCCCAGTGGTTTTGACGACCTTGGTTTGGGTCATCTAGATTAGCCTCGAGGGGACAACAGAGTCATCTTGAAATTGCATGAATGGTCGTGAAAAATAAATAGTTATAAAAGGGGAATAGAATTTAATAATCATACAACCAAATTCCATAATGTTGAAGGAGCCTTCTTTTTTTTTCTTTTTTGATAGAACCTTGTACAATGGAAAGAGATGGGGTCAAACAGGAATATGAACGTGTACCCTCAGCAAACAGTGATGTGAGGCCCTCATGATAAGAAGGGAAGTCTCATTTTATTTTGAATTTTCCATCCAAGACATTCTGTCGTGGTCACTTGCAAAAGCATTACTTTATAAATGATTAGTCACAAGATCATCAGTTGACATTGCTGATGCACCGCATGCAAAAGGTGATTTGTACTGCATAATTTGGGTTGTTGCAACTTGCTACTGAATCATTTTTGTTGTTACCACTTGCAAGTTGCAACCGCATCATAGTATCGATGAATAAGACGGAGCTTACTGTGAGCAGGAAAGCGGTCCTAACTGCTTCTATATTTTCTTGGATGTTTGAGGCAAGAGGCTCGCCCTCTTTCTGCAGCTCGATTCACACAATTAGCGTTGGTACCCGTTTGTACAGCGAAATTAGTGTGCCAAACAGTCTCGCTCCGTTACCGATCACTTTCACTGGATCACCATCACTTGCACCGCTTGCCAGGAAAAGAGAAATTGTGTACGTGGACTGAAACAAGACGCTTATCATGTCTAAATCGCATCTCAGGGGCAGTATATATCTGAGAAAAACGCCAAAAATAAAATCTCCTTGAATTCTTTCTTCCTCACACACACGATCCCTGCAAATGAGCTCGGGTGTGACAGAGTGACCATGACACTTGCGGTTGCGGCAGCAATTCAATAGCCTGGCATAGCCGCATAGAGCAAATAATAATATCGAGGTGCATGCGCGCGTGCGCCATGCGCATGCTCAGCGAGAGCCCCGCGGCCGACGATGCGTCGACGGCGCCGCTGCTGGTCACGCCGGCGGCGGCGGCGACGGGCGGGGCCCTGTTGCCGGCGGCCGGAGGGGACAGCGGCAGTGTGTACCCGGACTCGAACATGGTCATCATCCTCGTCGCGCTGCTCTGCGTCCTCATCTGCGCACTCGTCTTCAACTCCCTCCTCCGCTGCGCGCGACACTGCCTCGCCACGCCGCAATGGTGATCGAAGAAGCTTCGGCCACCGCGGGACTCAACAGGATGGAGCTGCGGAGGATTCCAGTGGTGGAGTACGAAACCAAGGATGGTACTACCCCTGGCACAGAGACAGAGTGCGCCATCTGCCTGGGCGAGTTCGCCGACGGCGAGAAGGTGCGCGTGCTCCCGAGGTGCCACCACGGCTTCCATGTCAGGTGCATCGATACATGGCTCTCAGCGCACACGTCGTGCCCGATATGTCGTAACTCGCTTCTTTGACTGAGGATCATGGCGCCGGCGAGGCAACGGTGGCAGGGGAACCCACATAAAAGCCCAAGAGGTATTGCTAATTGTTGATCTTCAGTTTCTTCTTAGCAAGGGGGGAAAAATCCAAATTTCGCCATTTTTTATTTTGTCACCTCTGCCATTTGATGTTACCCGTCAAAACGGGTTAAGGTTGTTGTGTAAGTTTTATTAAATTCGTTCATTATGCTACTCATTTTTGTTTTGCTCTTGCCACATTTAGAATAGGATGGACATTCTGTGAAGATGTATATAAGGGGGGCTGTGTAATTTTCCAATGTCTTTGTCACTTGATTTGTTATATTTGTCTACTTCCATGATTTTTCTCAGTGTTTGGAACACTTGAGATTTTTCCAGATTTTATCTTGTTTGTTTTTAAGTTGGCACTGGTTCTTGGTTTGGTGCAGCCTTCTGCTTACACTAATGGTAAAGTATAAAACTGTTTATCGCAAAATAAGTGAATTTTATAGGAGCAAGCACAATTTTTAGGAATCAAACACAAGGTTGTTTGGAAAAATATTAGGATCCTAATAACTCCTAGAAAAAAAATCATAGTGATTAAAATATGAAACTTCTAGGAAACAAAGAACCATAAACAAAATGGCCCTTAAAATAAAAAGACGCAAACAAAATCTACTTGCAGGAAACACTTTAGTTTTAGAGTTTCCACCCTTTGCACGGCCAAAGAAGACTTTCGGTGTTTTTCTTGGTTTAGTGTGTATCTGTGGAGCTGGAATTTTCATGATTGAATCAAACCGAATTTCTACAAGTGCCTTGCATATATGCCTTCCAGTTTGGTCCACCAAAATACAATGTATTTATCATTGTTTTCTGTATGTCGCTATCAAAGGAATTCTGGTGTCATTTTCAATCTTCATTGCAAGCACCCAATATTAATCTCTGCTCACCACACATTAAGGGAACACATATTCTAACCATATTCATTTGATTCGTGATGACTCTAGAAAAGGCCAACAAAGAAACGCAGAAACAGAATGGTCAGGGGAGAGAAATTATTGCTCTACTTTAGAATGTGGAGGTGAAAAATCTAGCGAGCGCACAAAATTTATTTTGCTAAAATCTAGAGTTCCCTGAACCATAGTATGACTCTATGAGCTGCCCCCCTTCAGAATGAACGAGCTCTTGTTTTTTATCACGATAGCAAACATGCCACACAGAAAACAGAACATTTATTTAGAATGTTCAGAAACAAGTCTTATTTGCAATTTGCTCAAACACACGAGACGAGAGGGCAGAATTCACGAGTCTGATTGAGCTGGAAACAAATCAGCACTTGCAGAGCTGTGATCATGTGGAGAGCAGTGGCGCGAAATGATCGGCCAGGCTTCGCACGGTGGTCGGAGAAACAGTCGATGAGCCGCCGAGGTACCATTTCTGGATCATCCCCGCCACATTCTCGTTCTCCACAGTAATCTTCACCTCCTCCTTGCCTTCCGTCGCAAATGATATCTGCGTATGCAATGAATAAATTTGCGAACTTCAGATGAGCAAACTTTAGCTGAACCCAAACATGAAAGCTCAAGGAAAAAAAATGATTTAATTTGTCCGTGCCTGTGCGGGTCCAGGGGTAGTCGGGAAGTGGAACGTGACGACGGAGTTGGGCTTGAAGTACTTGGACTGGAAGAACTCCGTGACCTTCTCGAGCGCCTCTTCCTCGTCGTCCTCGTACTTGTCGACGGCGACGAGACGGTCGCGGACGGAGCTCTCCAGCTGCACGCCGTACTGCGAGCCCTTGATCTCCTTGATCACCACCACCCTGAACAGCTTCTCCACAGGAGCCGACACGAGGGCCTGGTAGAAACCGTCGTCTTCAGCCAGTTCCTCTGCCTTATTTCCCTTCCATTTCTGCAGGTGCTCGAGCAGCAAGTCGTTCTTCTCCAGGTAGATGCCGATGGCGTTGAACTTGATCTGGAGGATGTGAATCTCAATGTCCGTGAGGCCTGCATGTCATCAATTGGGGGAAGATGATTCATGACCTGGAGCGATTACAGCTTGTGATGCAGAGCAGCAGAGGTAGGAAAAAGCAGAGGATGAACGACAATACGTTACCGTGAGCAAGGAGGGTGAGAGGCTTGCCGCTTGCGATCTCCGACGGGAATGTGATGCCTTCCACTTCCACGGTGGTCTTCTCAGTCTCCGAGCCCACTGCGCATGCAACATTATCAGACACCAAAGCGCTACCAAATACTACTTCCCTTCTCTTCTGAAAGGCAGAAAGGGCACAGATTTGTAACTTGTAAAGCCCCCTGACTGTTTTCGTTGTTGTACCAATTGCTGTTCATGAGATTGGGAATAAGAAAATTTGATAATGAAATATGAGCTTACTTTTTCTTTGGTAGATCGAAGTGCCTGTGGCCTTTCGTGTCCTTGTGTAGGGAAAGCGAAGAAACCTGAAGGGCGATTAAACGAGTGTGTGTGTGTGTTTGTGTGTTTTCCTGGAACATCCGTTTAAAGAGTGTGACGCGAGAAGGACGGCTATATATTCTGAAGTCAACTGGGGCTTCGGTGCATTGCGAACGAAACTTGATACGGGGAGCCGAGTTAGGTAGAAGGAGAGGGCAGGAAGGCAGGCAGGTGTGCATCTAATCGGATTGATGCCAGTAGCACCAACCTACCAGTGTGGTCAGCTGGTCCAAACAAAACAAAGTGAAGGGTAGGTGCATGCTGTGGCCGGCAACTGCTCAACCTACGTTTTTATTTCTGTGGTTTTTCTCAGAAAAATAAAATAAGAAACACTGAAAGTAGTTGGTATTTGGGAGCGGAAAAAAATGCTCAGTAGTCAGTTCATGTTTGTGGAGAATTAATTGGGAAGTGATGGTTTTTTTTTTTTGCTCGAACAAGTAAGCGATGGGGCTAAGAGGGTGATCTAGTTTCTTTTAGATAATGAAGAGGGTGATCTAGCTGGTACTGGTATTAGGAGGGATTAGGGTGATCTAGTTTTCTTTTTACTCGGGGACTGCTGAAGCCTGAAGGCATGGAAACCATCCGCCGGGGATTGTTGCAGGTTTTTACATAACCGATACTACCGTTCCAACCGAGCCGCACCGAAACCGACCAAAAATTCAAAAATCAAAATTTGAATTCAAAAATCTCGGTTGCCGATCGGTTTCTTCGGTAACCGACCGGTTTGATCGGTTTGACTGGAAATTACGAAAAAAAAGCTTAAAAAGTTAAAAATTTTGACATGAACTTGCTAAAATTAGAATTCATCAAATATTGCACCAATCAACCTCATACAACATAGCACAATTCATACAAAGTCCAACATAAATTGTCCGATACATAGTTCTTGACAAAATTGAACATACAACATAGTTTTGTGCACATCAACATACAATAATGAATACAAATATACATCTCAAGACCATATGACGTCAGATTGCGGATTGTTCATGGCGTTGTATTCATCAACCTAGATTCCTTGTGTAGCAGCACTACATTACATCTCTACAAGACTGCAATTGTATATCAATCAAATGCAAACAGAAAAAAAAACCGCATGACCTGACCTTCCCCTCGGTGTCGCGGCATCAAACCGGTCGGTTTTCACCGGTAACCGCGGCTCGAACTCAGAAAACCGATCGATTCCATCGGTAACCGACCTAGTTGAACGATTCTCTCACCCACAAATCTTCCGCCATTTTTTTCACCCATCAAACAATCTAGTTTTTGTTAACCGTTTCCACTAATGTGTTACACATTACCTCTAGTTTATTTACATATTTTTTGTTTCAATTTTTTCAAATTTTCAAAAAAATTCGAAATTCAAAATTCAAAACCGGTCTATCGGACTAACCGGTCCGGTTACCGGTCGGTAACCGTCGGTCTTGTAAACCTTGTTGTTGCTAGGACGTCGCGTCCTCTTGACTTCAATCACACATGCAGTGACAGGGACAGATCAGTGCGTGCATGACGCTCAAGCTAACAACTATCTTAAAAAAAAAGATAGCATTATCTATTTCATCGGTCCATATACCAGAGAGCCCATCCGGTCCGTTGCATTACTCTTTTTCGAGGCTGCAAGAGGCGAAAGCCTTTGGGCCATGTGATGGGCTGCATGTCCAGCGGGCTACTGCATAGAGTGCGCCCCGTCTCCCGTGATGAACAACACACATCCCCTGCTTATCTCACCGGAGAGCAGCTGAGGAGGAAAGCCATGGATGCTCTCCGCCACCTCGCCGGGCCAACCTACATCCACCACCCCCACGGCGCCTCCGCGTCCTCTCTCCAGCTCCGCTGGTCCTCCTCCACCTGCCCGCGCCCTCTCCGCCTCGTTCCCCTTCGCTCCCGCTTCACCCGTACCTCTGCTCTCTCCTCTGAAGCCAAGCCACCGCCTCCTCCTTCAGTGACACCACTTCTTACTCCGTGATTGTTTCTTGCAGGGGTTTACGCGCTCTCCAGCAATGACATCAGGGTCGGCACCAACGTCGTTGTGGACGGCGCGCCCTGGAAAGTTTTAGGTAACAGCCAAACACATTCCACCCTAGTGTATTTCCTTCTTGCAAGGCATAGCCAGTTAACAACTTACAAGCATAGCTGTAGAAATTTGGCCAATGCACCAATGACTCATTCGGCGGTTCTTTAATTATTGCTTTTTAAAGATTTACTAAGAGAGGAAAGGTTCAAACAAAGATGCAACCCTTTTTTGTAACTTAATAATCGACCTTTGTGTAATTAGAGGACTTGTAACCTGAGCCTCTGCACAAAAGGTCTATCAATGCCATGACAAACATGTCAATCGTTTTCTCCTCTCAATCAAACAACAGAGTTCCTCCATGTCAAGCCAGGAAAAGGTGCTGCTTTTATCAGGACAAAAATGCGAAATTATGTCACCGGCAACACAGTTGAGAAAACCTTTCGAGCTGGAAGTTCGGTAATCTCACCTTAAACTCAGAATCTGGACCACAGTTTAGCAGTTATTTCCCTATGTTTTTTCCTTGTTTAAACTCATGCTTTTCGTTAGTTGACAAAACACTTGCTTTGTTACCGTACTTACTGGAATTATGCATGCCATTTCTATCGCCTGTCATGGATTACCTTTCCTTCACCAATTCATGTGTAGTGGTAATTGTCTCTCCCTCACTTATGCAACAACTGACAGCCACTTCTTTCGAAAACTTTCAGCTAGAGGAAGCATCCCTTTCAAAGGAGATTAAGCAATTTACATACAAGGATGGCTCCCAGTTCGTGTTTATGGATCTGGTACACGCTTGAATTTTTGCTTAAATGTCATCAGTGAGAGAACTAGTCAGCTGCCATTATACTAAGCACATTTTTTATCAGTTCATCTGTTGTTAGAAATGAGAGTTATATATTCAGAGATTTTTTTTCCCCCTGGGGGAACCTCTGTTAAATATGTAATTTCGTCCAACTGGTAATCTGTGGGTGGAGCTATCAAAAGGTTACATACAAATTAGGGAAGGAAAAATAATGTAATATTCAGCATCATCAAGTCATTATAAGATTTCCTAGGACTTCAATTCTGTGGAAACCTCCAATCTCTGATCAACCAACTGGTTGCTAATACAAGTCAATAATTTCATCAGTTCCCTAGTGTAACAAATTATTGTCATCATTTTCCATTTGCAGACGACTTTTGAGGAAAGCAGATTGAACGAGTCAGATGTCGGTGACAAGCAAAAATGGTTGAAAGAGGGGATGGACTGCATTTTGCTGTACTGGAATGGACGGGTATTTCCAATTTCTTTTCACATCATCTGGCATCACTTATCCAATCAGTTACTGGATTACCTTCTTAAAATTTTCCTTAGCTTGCTAGCTGATTGTGTGATTTGTCGTTGTCCAGCAAAAATATTGGCCACTAAAAAATATATTATTTTTTGTAGATAATTGATTTTGACCTCCCCATCACTGTTCGGCTGACTGTAACTGACTGTGACCCAGAGCAAAGTGACAGTGCACAAGGTAGGAAATTATTGTGCTTCTACAAAAACATTCTGCTATTGTTTAATCACGCATGTTGCTACCAAAAGCAATCACACATAGCATCCTGCAAAACTTTCCTGCTATTGTTTAATGTTAACCAAAAATCATTATTCGTACTGTATTTTCTTTTGTAGGAGGCTCAAAACCAGCAACCCTGGAGACTGGAGCTGTGGTCACTGTACCCTCCTTTGTGAAGGTAGGCGATGATATTCTGGTTGATTCAAGAACTGGGCAGTATATGAACCGAGCATAGAGGATTGAAGAGGATGCTAGAAAAGAAGACAGCATAATTTTACAGTTTCGGCTATTCACCTGTACAAATGTTTGGCATATTTTGGACCGTGAAAAATTTATATGTTCGCATGTGGATCTTGGATACCATTCAAAAAAGGCAGAATCTATTGAAAAAAAAATTAAAGACGTCTCGCAGCTTACACATCCCATATCAAACACCTTGCAACAGAACCCTTTGCATCTTTGGTAACGGGAGCCCAATGGTCGTGAGGATGGTGTTCGGCACCTTTTTTTTCTTCATAATGGAATTTTAGATACTTAACAACTGGAGAGGAAAAAAAAAATAGCTCTGTTGACCTCATACATGTCAGTTCTAGGTCAGATCCCGTATGCAAGAGACCTGCAGAAATAGTACTTCAACTAAACACCCAAGCCCAACATACTTCGCAAGGGGAAAAACTGGCAACCCGAAACCGAATTGGAGTTCCAAGGGAGTACTACATCTTCCTGCTAGATGCCAGCCTCAAGTCTGCCACTCTGCCAATACACAATTTTTGGATGACCATTTTTTGAGCTAAACAATGGAGGCCCAGCACTTTTCCCTTAACTTGTGCTAAAATCCTTCAACTACAAATATGACGAAACAACCGTTATGGTAGTCTGTCATCTCTTTATTGCTACTAAAAGTAAAGAGATGGCAATTGTTACTAAACAAGACCATAACAGGGTGCAGCCTAGCCCAAAATCCACGCAGATATAAAGCCATACAGTAATTTACATGAGAATTCTGCTTTGCACACTACACATAGATCGTACGATTATACACATCTATCACAAGTGTATATGCAGAGCATGAGTCGGTTCTCTCTCAGGTCTTCATCCTCTTCCTAAGCTACCTGCTTTGCTCTTCACATCTCAATATGATGAGAATGGTTTGGAACATCCCCTTGGTTATCCAGGGGCATGTACTGAGCCATGATGGCACGGATCTCCGAATCCATATATCTCTGTAAGAACAAGCAATGCGAAACAGAATCAGATACTGGCCAGACATCATCACAACATTATGATAAACCTGTACAGGTTGTTCAATATCTTACCCGAATCCGGTACTTGTAAACTGCATATCCTGCAATTCCTGCTGCTACAAGGCCGAAGAAGATGACCCACAAGAAGCTCCAACCTACTTCTGTTGCTGCATTTTTGCCTGTGCATAATAAACATTCGATCAGCATAACCTTTAAACACATGTGTTGCCACTTTATGTTTTCAATTCTCAACCATTGAAGAAAAACTATCGATGTGCCTCAAATTGACGAGCACTAACAAAACACCATTAACTCGAAATGCTTATTGCAAGTCAATAATAAGCTGACAGTGTAATGTAAGGGACTACATACTTATGCATGTATCATGCTCCTTCATGTACAGCAAGCCTCCACTGCAACCGCACTCATAGCTTCCCCAAGTGTTCTTGCATTTGCATTCTTTACACTGGCATGCAGTCCTCTCCTTGCATTCATCAATATCTGTCAAAATATTTCACATCAGCAACACATCAAAAGAGGAATGCCGAAAATATATGGTACTGCTTGACCAGAGAGCCAGTTTTTGATTGAATATTCACAACAGTGCTCTAAATCTGAAGTTTTTGAGGCACAGATGAGCAATTCTAATAGCCTAATGGAATCCACGAATATACCTTCACATTTGTGGATACCATCACCCTTGAACCCATCCGGGCATTTACATCCATCATCCTGTAAAATTGCAGACACCACAAATATATATACAGATATTTATAAATAAATGATAGGTCATTATACGTAGGGCAATTATAACGCAAAAACCAAACCGATACTTACAGTGCAAGCAGAGTATGTCCGGCCATGCCTGGTCTCTTTCCAACATCCTCCGTTATTAATTTCACACCGTCCAGATCCCGAAGCTAAAATGACCAAAAAAGCATGTGTTATAATTCAGAAGGCTCCAGTATCAAATGTAGATCTCCTATCTTATGTAATATCATACTAACAAGCATAGAAAACAAGGAAAATGCTATGGCCGTACCTTCACAGTGAGTGTAGCCATCACCAACGAATTTTACACCTTTCACAACTGGACATTCACAAACTCTCCCACGGAAAGTATCCTACATGTACGTCAAACAAATATGATATGCAGAAGTTTAACTGAATTTCACGATTCAGAGAAAAGATTAACACTACACGAAGTACCTTGCATGCAGTGATGTTAGCAGCCTTATCTTGCCAACAGCCACCATTGTTATCAAGGCACTCATTTGTTTGTATATCTACGGTTTACATAAAATAAATTTTAGAAATTTCAGAGAAAGTTTCTTCAAGTTTCACACAAATAATGATCAAAATATATGGAAACACCAGGGGGGATCAATGCACCAACCTTCACTCAAGCAAACAGCTGGCTCAGTAGTTTCTCTAAAACCAGCACAAAGTGCTTTAAGAACTGCTCCTTTGTCAAGCTTACCTGAGATGCAATAGTCAGATAAGTTCAATTGGCCATCTCAAATGACATTTTTATACTATTTTTACCAGATTGAGAGCACATACCTCTGTATTGTCTGTTGTTGATTACTAGAGTCGGTAGAATGGTAACATCACCACGAGAGCCCTTGCCAATCTATGCAATGTGGTGGACGATGATATATTCAGATGAACAATAGAATGGATACAAAAGATCATGCATTCACACTGAAGTACTAACCTGTGCATCCTGTTCAGCTTTCAGAACAGGATTTTCTTCATCAGCGTCTGGGTTACCAATACACTTATCTATTGCTTTATGATCAAGACCTGCAAATTATAACCCAGATCGGTACACCTGCCACGCATCTGTGCTTCACCACAGAACATAAAACATACATATGCAAATACAACATACCAAGTGACTTGATAACTCCATCAGCGCACTCCTTAGTATACTTCTTCTCCTTCATTGGGCACCGAATTGCAAAATCAGTGACATAGTCCCACCATAACCAAGGCTTCTTGTGCTCCTTAGCAACTTTAAACACACAAACTTGACGCAAATTCTGTACCACCACATCTTTCCCATCATATCCTTTGCTAAAATCCTGTTCCGGGTCAGGCGCACAGTATCTTCCGTGATTGATGCACTGCGACTTGCACTGCTTGCTCAGCGTGAAGGCCTCTGGGCAATACCAGGTAATGTAATGGGG
>LAPY01001956.1:17866-51622 GCA_000970635.1 Eragrostis tef | reverse complement strand
AGAAAGCCAGTTTTGATTGAATATTCACAACAGTGCTCTAAATCTGAAGTTTTGAGGCACAGACGAGCACTTCTAATAGCCTAATGGAGTCCACGAATATACCTTCACATTTGTGGATACCATCACCCTTGAACCCATCCGGGCATTTACATCCATCATCCTGTGCAGACACCACAAATATTTATACAGATATTTATAAATAAATGATAGGTCATTATACGTAGGGCAATTATAACGCCAAAATCAAATCAATACTTACGGTGCAAGCAGAGTATGTCCGGCCATGCCTGGTCTCTTTCCAACATCCTCCGTTATTAATTTCACACCGTCCAGATCCCGAAGCTAAAATGACCAAAAAAGCATGTGTTATAATTCAGAAGGCTCCAGTATCAAATGTAGATCTCCTATCTTATGTAATATCATACTAACAAGCATAGAAAACAAGGAAAATGCTATGGCCGTACCTTCACAGTGAGTGTAGCCATCACCAACGAATTTTACACCTTTCACAACTGGACATTCACAAACTCTCCCACGGAAAGTATCCTACATGTACATCAAACAAATATGATATCCATAAGTTTAGCTGAAATTCACAATTCAGAGAAAAGATTAACACTACACGAAGTACCTTGCATGCAGTGATGTTAGCAGCCTTATCTTGCCAACAGCCACCATTGTTATCAAGGCACTCATTTGTTTGTATATCTACGGTTTACATAAAATAAATTTTAGAAATTTCAGAGAAAGTTTCTTCAAGTTTCACACAAATAATGATCAAAATATATGGAAACACCAGGGGGGATCAATGCACCAACCTTCACTCAAGCAAACAGCTGGCTCAGTAGTTTCTCTAAAACCAGCACAAAGTGCTTTAAGAACTGCTCCTTTGTCAAGCTTACCTGAGATGCAATAGTCAGATAAGTTCAATTGGCCATCTCAAATGACATTTTTATACTATTTTTACCAGATTGAGAGCACATACCTCTGTATTGTCTGTTGTTGATTACTAGAGTCGGTAGGATGGTAACATCACCACGAGAGCCCTTGCCAATCTATGCAATGTGGTGGACGATGATATATTCAGATGAACAATAGAATGGATACAAAAGATCATGCATTCACACTGAAGTACTAACCTGTGCATCCTGTTCAGCTTTCAGAACAGGATTTTCTTCATCAGCGTCTGGGTTACCAATACACTTATCTATTGCTTTATGATCAAGACCTGCAAATTATAACCCAGATCGGTACACCTGCCACGCATCTGTGCTTCACCACAGAACATAAAACATACATATGCAAATACAACATACCAAGTGACTTGATAACTCCATCAGCGCACTCCTTAGTATACTTCTTCTCCTTCATTGGGCACCGAATTGCAAAATCAGTGACATAGTCCCACCATAACCAAGGCTTCTTGTGCTCCTTAGCAACTTTAAACACACAAACTTGACGCAAATTCTGTACCACCACATCTTTCCCATCATATCCTTTGCTAAAATCCTGTTCCGGGTCAGGCGCACAGTATCTTCCGTGATTGATGCACTGCGACTTGCACTGCTTGCTCAGCGTGAAGGCCTCTGGGCAATACCAGGTAATGTAATGGGGCGTGAACTGTGTGTAGCCCTTCTTCTCAAGTACCTGTGCAGCTCCTTTGAAGCTCTTCACGAATTCAATCTGGCTATCACATTTGGGGCCACATTCATCATTACTGTTGGTCCAAAATTCATATTCTACACGCTCATCAGGGTGGGGCAGGGCCTCCCTCCAATCCAAATTCACATTAACCATGTCACCATTGTCAATTGCTTTCTTGAGCCTGTCCCCGAAGCTTTTGGTTATCAATGCTGAAGGAATAGTGATGTTCTCCAAATATTCTGCCCTCCCCGATTCCTCAGGGGTATCCATTGTAATTAGAGGCTCATCCTTGTCATCAGCCACGAGTATTGCCGCCGCTCCTGCCTTCTGTGCATTCCAGGCCTTCTTTGTGAAGTAGCAATCTGAATATAAACAGAAAAGAAAAACATATTGTGTTATCTGCTGCATATTTTAACTAACCGGGTAGAGTGCAATGTTCACGTATCAGACAGTAAAGCGTGTTAAACAAATAGCAAATTGGTTGAAATAAAATCAGTGTAACATCACTGAAAGGTCAAATAAAACAAGACAATGACATTGCTACTAGAAAATGCTGCTGGCTGCACACATCAAGCCAAGGATTTGGTCCTTCTACCAAATTCAGTCAACGAGCGTTCAACTCAATCACATCAGTACATCCAAGATCTAATCTTCTCTTAGTTTAACTAATACCATATGATTAAACAAAAAAAATGTTCACTTTGGTCCAGCCTTACTACATTCATCTACTCCAACTAACTGGGTACTATAAAGGCCGAAGTAGCCAATAATCGCGAGGTCGCACATGGATAACCTAACAGAGACCAACCAAATGCTGCCACAATAGCTAAGAAGCAGCAAATCTTGTGGATTTCTCACCTCCCCTGTCGACGAGCAAGAAAGTGGGGAACGCCCCCGGCTTGGACTTGTAGGAGATGTCAAAATCGTCGAAGTCCTTGCATGCCTTCTTGTTGGCCTTGGGGTAAGCGACGAAGCCGACCATGGTGCCGCCGTACTGGGGCACGCCGAAGTTGCCAATGGCGCACTCGTAGGTGCCCTTGAGGTCATCCGGCGCCGTCACCTTCAGGCTGTTCTTCTCCACCACGAACCTCCCGTGGCAGCAGCTCAGCAGGAAAACCGCAAACACCAGTAGCCGCAGCATCGTGCCGGTGGGTCGGAACCCCATCCTCCGATCCACGGCCGGGCCTTGCGATTCGCTAAACCCAGCTCGTGTTGGCTGGGATTCGGTTAGATTGCTAAGTGCGGCTCGATCGGGAATGGAAAAAAGGAAGACCGTTCTTGGGGCGACTACACGGGCGAATATGAAGTGGGAAACAGCAGAGCAGAGGGGAAAGATTGGATTTTTATCGGGCAGGGAAGGGTGTTGGAGTTGGAGTCAGGATTCAGAAGTGGTGCTATGAACAAGTTGGAGTGGGAGAGATTTTCCTGTTCTCTCTTTGTTTTCTTTTTGCTTGGGAAAAAGAATTTTCTGTTTGCTTCTGGAGGTTCTGGGAGAGAAAGGGCGAACCAGGAGGAGGGCACGTGACTCCTGAGTCTGGGCCGGCCCATTAGAGACTCCGAGTTATAGATTAAAAAAAAACTTTCAAAAAAAACAAGTGAAATACTAATATGTAGTCCCTTCATTTTTTTATTTATATATGGATTTCTTTTTTTGTGATTATTTTATATATGGATTTCAGTGTAAATTTTAGACCAGCTAGATTGTCTTAACGTCAAGAAATTAAAAACATTAACAAAATTGTTTTATTAGAAGCTTACAAATTTGACTAATTTTTGCCTTACAGTGAACTAAAACACATCGATGGGTCAGGAGGGGGTTGTGCTTGACAGCCAATGTTTAGGATCAAATCTGCATAAAGTTGAACAAAAGAATATAGTGATCACATATGAACATCGATGATAATAATGATGAATAAAAGTACGCTGAAAATGGAAGCATACGTTCACAGGATATACAGGTAGGATGTAAAACATTACACATACTTAGATTATTAATACTAACCATGCAAATGTGTGTGCCCCTCACTAGTTCTTCTGTGTCTGATATATATTTTTTTCATGCAAGAGTCGCCAATTACAATAATTAATGCAAACTCTTATGTTTTCTCCTTTCCCCAATAAACATAGTACTAAACTAGTTTGTGTTCCTTTTCCCAATAATGATGAATAAAAGATAGTCGAAGCATTTTGAGTTCAGTATCCCAAGTTAAACTGAACTTTTCCTATAATAGAAAGGAAGAAAGGGGCTCGGTCGGCAGGTTGTTATATGACCCGCCAATTAGAAGCTCCAAGAAGGATAACTACACATCTATACAAACACTCACACCGCAGGATCACTAATTTACATCCCAACTTTAACCCATAAAATTCTTGGATTATTCTTATCTCTACGTACTGAAAAATTGTATTCGCCCTTGCGTGAGTCTCTCGTTGGTTATCGCTAGTTGTACTTGAAGGTGTCGTACATGAGGAAAAGCTCGAGAGCGCGAAGAGCGTCATCACCCGCTGGTTCCATCATGGTCAGCTCCATGTTTAAACATTCATCAGACCGCACGCCACCCATGCATGAACTCTCGGTGTTAGTTGCTGATGGGATACCAGCATCGTATTCACTGACGCCACCATAGATCAAGTTACTGATAGGTAAGTGCTCTTCGCACGAAGGGATGGCAGAAACCTCGACTAGAGGAGGCAACGCCGACAGTTCTTTTTTGACCATGGATTGGACGCCATCTGGGGGCTCGATAGCTCCGCCGATATTACAGTAGCTTTGTGATGGAAGATTGCTGCTGCTGCTGTTGTTCTTGGCAGCTGTGGTGCAGTTGCATGTGTGCTCATTGTTGTAGGTGACTTGAAACATTGGCGGATCACTGTTGTCCTTTTGCTGGATTTGCTTCGTGGCCAGGCAACCTCTGTCATCCTTATAGGTGCACCTGAAGTAGCTCCTGCAAAACGTAACAAGATTAATTAAACTTCAGCACGCACAAAACATCATACTGTCTTTGAGCATGATCAGGTAAGATGAACAACATTATCTAAAAAAAAGTTAAGATGAACAAGAATAACAAATAAGAATGACCTACCTTGTGAATTGGGAGCCATTGATCCTCTTCTCGCCATATTTTCTCCACTCGTAGCCGTCCTCATAAGGCACGGTGGTTGACATGCCCCATGATGAGTTCTTCCCTTCAATTACTGATCTGAATTACGATCACAAAAATTGATTTAGTTTAATTAGGAAGAGGCACAGGTATTCCGACTACAAAACGCATAGGGTTCGATTGATATAGATAGATATGCACCTTCTTCTTTTGCCGCTTCGTCTCATCGACGTGCTGGTTGCTCCTTTGGAGTCGGCTGCTGGACTTGCAGGGCTGGACGATGACAGTTGAGGCTCGGCTTTGACAGCCAGTGGCGACGCAGTTGTGCTACTACTCTCTTGCTGCTGCTTGTTGGAGGAGAGGGCGATGTTGAGGGCTCGCTGCGCCTCACTGAGAAGATTCTGCGCCAGCTTAGTAAGTTCCTCGCCATGGTGGCAGCAGTTGTGGTGGAGGAAGAGGAGCGGCTGGTGGGTCTTGATGAGCTCGTACACCTTGGCAACTTCCTTCGCCGCGCCCTCGCGATCATCCGGCAGCCCGGCCATGCTATCTGTTCAGTGTATTAGATATGTGTGGACTGGTTAAGCTTGAGGTAAGGAGTAATTAAGGTAGGCGACGATGATGATGAAATTTATATGGATGAACGCAGCTGGCAATAGCGATGCATGTATAGTACCAGTGGTGGAGGAGCAGGTGAGCTCACTACTAATACTATAATCAATGGTGATGGAAGATGGGGTATTGAAGATTCTTAGAAGCTCTGAACTTTTCTGCAATTGCTACGGACATAGAAAGTTAGGTCAATAACCAATGTTTTCCTCTGTTCAGTGTTGACGACGCGTAGAGTGCGCACGCAAGAGGAGTACAACGTTGTAACATATGCTCGTGGACTGGATATACTCCCGACCAAATTTAGCTCGCTGAGCAGGGATGATCGCAACTAATTATTCGTCAAACTGCATGTTCATAACTGGAGTCAGAATTAGCGGTCATGCATGGAGAAATTAGCCAAATTACGGTTCTTATCTGGATTCATATTTCAGGAACTGACAGACAGTTTGAGCCAAAAACAAGTACCCTCATAAACTTGTATGCCGCAACCGCCGATGCACCCTGAGATTCATGTTGTTGATCGTCATATAAATCAGAAGTCCCAGTAAAGATTATCAACATGTGATGCAAAAGGTCAAGAACTGACATACAGTTTGAGCCAAAACAAGATACCATCATAAACTTGTATATTGCAGCATTCACCGATGCACCCAGAGATTTATCTCGTTAATCATCAGACAAATAAGAAATCCAAGCAAATGTTATAAGCACGTGTTGTGACAGCTTAAGAAATGCTGTTTGACCAGGTTGGAATAATGAGCGCACTTGATGATAGTAGAGTACTAGTAATTTAGAGAGAGAGAAAGGTACGTGCTGTCCATCAAATAGAAGCAACTTGCTGCATACTATATTACAAGTATACTTTAGTTTATGTGCGTACGTTACTATATTAATCGTTGCAATAATAATCAGCCCACTCCGTCAGTTTTAGCTATTGCAATTGCTCTTTGACATTTGGGACATAACCCAGCAGTGATCTCATGCAAAGCATATGCTTGGCGATCATCCTGCGGTGTAAGTTGTCAAATACTTAGCCACCTTAGAAATTAAAAGTTATTTTCACTACAAATAAGTAATGCCAGTAGCTCTGGCCTTCACTTAAGTAGGAGGTTGAGATGAACTTCCAGATTCGAGCATCGGATGTGCGTGGATGCTCGACAACGCCCTCAACCAACGAAGAGAGCAAATGATCCTATTATCCTGAAAATATTCGAGACACAGAATCAAAATGGCAGAGCAAAACCAGTCTCGTCACGTGATGACAAGATTATGCAAGTAGCTAGATGCTTTTAACATCAGAAGCCAGGTTTAATATTGACATCAGCATATGCTTGTCATGCTTACGCTCAAAGTTGCAACTACAACAACATGCAGCAATGCGGAGTATCCTTGGCTAGATCTTCTCTTGCCATTTTCCCTCTTTCTTTTACTTTGCCTTTCGTCTCTTTCCTAGTACTATATAATTTGTACTGCAAGTAGCTCGGATCAGTCTGTACTTGGTTTCCCCACGCGATGCACACTTACGATTTCTTTCTACGGACAATTCCTTTCCACGCGCACTCTTTGTTTCGTGGTGCAGCATGCGTTCACATGAGAGACAGTGATGCCACAAACGAATGGAATTGCAGCAAAGGACCTCTCGGAGATAGGATCCAGGAGTCATGTAGTACATTACTTCGTCCGCCTCCTGAAACTAGTCTTGGTCAGTTGCAATGCAGCGTGAAAGTAAAGACAGATCGTTGGTTGGTTACTCCCTTTCTCTGATTTTGCAAAGTATCTGTGGACCGGAAGACTAAAAAAAGCAACATCTGCAACCAGTCAGCAAGGAGAGGCACATCAGTACACTACCTGAAGCTCAGCTGCATTACTTTTTCCTAAACAATCCCCTATGTGCATGTCAGCAAATGCGTCACAAGAGTTCATCTCAAACAATTTCTCCGAAAAAAAAGGCAATCAATTTGTCGCCTCAAAACATTGGCACAAAAGTCTCCGTCTTTATATACCCTTTAATTTTCTTTGTTAAGCTCATTTTATCTTTAATTTGCCAATTAGTTTCTTGGATTTTTTTTGTTCTATTTTTAGTAATGACTTAAGGCCCATATATATAGATATGCCGCAGTCCAGAGACGAATTTCGTACAAAAAAGTAGAGATCCGTCTACCTTTTGTAAAAAGGGGAAAAGAAATCAATTCGTCTCTGGGGACTGCGGCATTGAAGCTCTTCCCTGTTTCTCAATCATCATGGTCCTCGTCAATCAAAATCAAAGGTGTGTCGTTCTTGAAGTTGGACTTGCAACAAATTAAATCACTTTCTTTGGTCCGTGAGCCTTATCGAGTGGTGTCTAAATGGGCTATTCTTTGCTAGTTGTGACCTTCTTCAGCCCAGCCCACAAAGTTGTGAATCATCTCTCTCTGTATTGGTTTGGGTGTTTGGGCCACATCAACTTACTTACCAGCTGTCTGTAATACTGTAGACATGTCGAGGAGGAGAGATACAGAGAATGTGCAATCGTGCAACTGCACCCTTTGGTGGTGTTTGGATGCACTTGGGTTAGGGAAAGGAAAATGCTGATGGGAAATGAGCAGTGGGTTGGGATTAGGGAGGGATATGAAGTTTTATTTTCATTTACCATGTTTAGATACTTGGATTGGGATACGAAAAAGAACGTGGGCTCCATATGGCTCCACCCTCAGGCCCTATCTTCTTCTCTTCCGTCTGTACTTTTCTCCCCATGTTCTCTCTCCTGACCAATGTGCAGCTCGAGTAGCAGCGTCAATTCATTACCAGTACTTGAGGTTCCTCCAAAATCCAACTAATTTCGGATGAGGCAAGGCATGTGGAGTGGCTTGTCCATTTCAATTTGGGCATGCAACATGGGCCAGTAAAGAGGGCAGGTGTTGAATCTGAACGATGCAAGGTGTTGAATCTGAACGATGCAAGCTCAGGGAAGGTGATTTGTACTATTGCAGGTCTGAAAATGATATCCATGCATCCTCGTTTCCCTAACCTTGAAATGAGGATGCATGGATATCATTTCTAGTGTTTGGATACCGGGTTAGGGAAATAGGCATGGAATGGGTTAGGCACCTCATTTCCCAGCAATTTCATCCCACCGCGTGGGGTGGGTTATGGCTGGAAATGTCGCCTTCCGTCATCCGCATCTCGTCGCAGTCCTCGCTCCCGCTCATGCATAGCAGCGCCGGCGTCGGCTGCCTTGCCCGTCCCGCACAGCGGCACAGGTCGCACCTCGACCCTGGCCGCGCAGGCCCTCGTGCTTGCCGTTTCAAGTCACCTGCTCCATTCTTTCTTGGCTATCCTCACCTCTCGCCGTGATTTTCTGATCTTTGGAAGTATTGCTACCTGGTGCTACCTGATTTTGCTTTTGGGAGGATGTGCTGCTCGATTTGGGTTAGAAGATGGAGCGGCAGGAGAAGTAGGAATCCAAACCTGCAATAGTACAAATCACCTTCCCCGAGCTTGCATCGTTGAGATTCAACACCTGCCCTTTTCACTGGCTCATGTTGCATGCCCAAATTAAAATGGACAAGCCACTCCACATGCCTTGCCTCGTCCGAAATTAGTTGGATTTTGGAGGAACCTCAACTACTGGTAATGAATTGACGCTGCTACTCGAGCTGCACATTGGTCAGGAGACAGAACATGGGGAGAAAAGTAACAGACGGAAGAGAAGAAGATAAGGCCTGAGGGTGGAGCCATATGGGGCCCACGTTCTTTTCGTATCCCAATCCAAGTATCCAAACATGGTAAAGGTTTGTTTTCGTTTCGGCACGGCGTACGATTCTTCACATCAACCAAGCATAGAAACAGACGGCGTCCTTTCCCAAAGTAGATCACGAGAGCAGAGAAAACAGAGACTCAGAGAGAGAGGGACGGAGACGGCAACCGACCGTTCCACTGCTCTAGCGCCGCACGTCGTGGTCGTTCTTCCTCGTCGAGAGCCGCACGTGCTCTTCCCGTGCCTCATCACCAGTTCCGCGGCGCGCTCGGTTTCTTTTCTTGGGTACAGATCGCGTGGTCGCCATGCCCTCTGACCTCCTCTTCATCCCGGGGATGGCCTGCGCGCGGCGGCAAGGCCACAAGGGTGACCCGCGGGTGGCCGAAGGCCACGGCCGCCGGAGTGCCCATGATGGCGTGGCCGATAAGTTCGTGTGCGCGGTCGTGCCGGCAGGGCGAGGTCTGCTGGCGCTTGGATGCCACCGTCACTGGCCACAGGTTCGGTAAGATAGCCGCTCGAGCCAAGGAGCTTGCGGACGATTTTGTTGAGCAAACATGCCATTTTTAAAATTCAAATTCAAATTTCTCAGAATTTTAAGTTTTTAATAACCCCTAAGAGTCAGTTGGGATGATTATATCCGTCTTCCAGAGAAGATTGTTATTGAGTACGATGAAGAGAAAGGTATTGACAACCTTGTTGCAGACATTTTCCCTGATCTCTTGGCAAATGTGAGTGACATGGTTTACATGAGTTCTCCTGCTATCCTATCAACAAAGAATGAGTACGTTCATTAACTCAACTCCAGGATGATTGAGACGTTTCTGGGCCCTTCCAAAGTGTTTTACAGTGACTCTGTGGAGAATGACCAGACCAACAATTACCCAATTGACTTTCTAAACTCTCTTATGCCAAATGGGCTGCCATCTCATGAGCTGAAGATCAAGATTAATTGTCCTCTAATATTGCTTCGCAACCTAGAGCCACACAATGGTTTGTGTAATGGCACACGCTTGGTGGTTAAGAGATTTCAGAACAACGCCTTAGACACAGAAATCGTTGGTAGTCAGCATACTGGTAAACGGGTGTTCATTCCGAGGATACCTCTTTCACCATCTGAGGATTTGACCTTCCCCTTTAAATTCAAAAGGATACAATTCCCCGTGTGTCTAAGCTTCACAATGACAGACCATCCCTCACGTCAGAGTATACCTGCCTGAACCTGTGTTTGCTAGGATCCTCGCCAAACCCAATAAATTATTGGACCCTGCGGTGAAAAGCACGAAGAACATTGTATACAGAGATGTTCTAAACTCTTGATTATTGTGTATGTGTACATTAATGATGTTTGACTGTAACACTTAATTTTTTTGCTGCTTCCTGCGTTATTGATAGTCACGATAATGTTTGTTTACGCTTATTTGTTTTTAGATTTCACCTATACTTGACGGTGGTTGTATTTAAACAGTTGCACTGTTATATGGTACATCATATTATTTTTTTATATGATAAAGTCTTGTCAAGTGATGTCATTTGGACGGACACGTGCGTGACGCACGTGCATTTTTACTAGTATTTATATTTCTTAAATATTTCCCCAAAGTCTTCAGTGTCCTCGACAACTTTCTTTAGACTAAAATATGTTATGTGATGACCTTCGGATGATTTGTAAGACACAAATTTAACCTGTGATTCAATTTTAATAGAGACCGATTTTCTTCTGAATGTAGGCCACCCAACAAAAAAAATAAAATAACTGTAGACAATTTCAGTACCATCAGAATAGCCAGGCAAATCTTCTGTATGTGCACCTGCCCACATACTCATATGCAATATGCAGCTCTGGACAGGATGAAACACTGGAGCATTTATTCTACAGCTCTGGACAGGATGAAACACTGGAACATTTATTCTTACAATGCCCTTTCGCTAAACAATGTTGGGTCATCATTGGCCAAGCTGTTTATGATCAGAACACAGCATTGGTGTGTCACGAAAGACAACTAGGGTCCTCGCCAAACCCAATAAATTATTGGACCCTGCGGTGAAAAGCACGAAGAACATTGTATACAGAGATGTTCTAAACTCTTGATTATTGTGTATGTGTACATTAATGATGTTTGACTGTAACACTTAATTTTTTTGCTGCTTCCTGCGTTATTGATAGTCACGATAATGTTTGTTTACGCTTATTTGTTTTTAGATTTCACCTATACTTGA
Organism: Eragrostis tef; assembly: GCA_000970635.1. Lineage (NCBI taxonomy): Eukaryota > Viridiplantae > Streptophyta > Magnoliopsida > Poales > Poaceae > Eragrostis > Eragrostis tef. The sequence continues at coordinate 40,315 of LAPY01001956.1, read as the reverse complement.
CGGTGGTTGTATTTAAACAGTTGCACTGTTATATGGTACATCATATTATTTTTTTATATGATAAAGTCTTGTCAAGTGATGTCATTTGGACGGACACGTGCGTGACGCACGTGCATTTTTACTAGTATTTATATTTCTTAAATATTTCCCCAAAGTCTTCAGTGTCCTCGACAACTTTCTTTAGACTAAAATATGTTATGTGATGACCTTCGGATGATTTGTAAGACACAAATTTAACCTGTGATTCAATTTTAATAGAGACCGATTTTCTTCTGAATGTAGGCCACCCAACAAAAAAAATAAAATAACTGTAGACAATTTCAGTACCATCAGAATAGCCAGGCAAATCTTCTGTATGTGCACCTGCCCACATACTCATATGCAATATGCAGCTCTGGACAGGATGAAACACTGGAGCATTTATTCTACAGCTCTGGACAGGATGAAACACTGGAACATTTATTCTTACAATGCCCTTTCGCTAAACAATGTTGGGTCATCATTGGCCAAGCTGTTTATGATCAGAACACAGCATTGGAAAACTTTGTATCTCTGAAAAATTCCTTAAACGTACCATTCTTCATGGAGATCATCACAATTATATGTTGGACAATTTGGACAGCAAAGAACTCTCATCTTTGAACATAAAGCTGTCAGTTTACAGGAGTGCAGAAGATGTTTCAAGGAGGAGTTTGCTATGGTTATCTATAGAGCAAAACAAAGATACCAACCCCTCATTGATCAATGGCTAGAACACTTAAACTAGGCCTTTTGTTTGCAGTTCATTTTCTTTTCTTTCCGTGAATTCATTTGTAACAACTTTTCTCTTATATTTCAATTAATATAATCAGTAGGAGCGCGAGCTTCTCCTGTTGCTTCAAAAAAAATACTGGTATAATCTCTAAACAAATAAACGGTGGTACCTCAAGAGACACTTTTTTTTACAGTATCATATACATGTCAATAAGAAATTAAAATACCATTCTTCACATCATTCAAGCACAAAAATGTGGCTTGAATCCGAATGTGAAGACGTAAGAAGCAAAGGATGGTAATGTCTATACGGGGATCAGTATTAAGTAGGTTGGTTCTCTGTGCTTCAGCCCGGGGAACGCGATATCGCCGTGAACCCAAGATATAAGCTCCACTTGGCACTAGAAATATGCACCAAGAGGCTTCCCAGCAATATTTCTTTTGTTCCCCAGAACATGATCACAAGAAATGGAAGTACTCGATGCACCTGGACTGACCGATCGGTAGCAATGTCCTCGGCATAGCACCGGTGCTGCTGGACGATGTGCTTGATTCTGAAAACTTGTCAACCTCCATCTTGACCGGACCGTTGCTTATGGGATACGATGTGCCTGTCCAATGGAATTGGTGTGCATAGGCGCTTCTGTCAGACTGTTGGTGTGCTCTGTAATACTGTATGCTGGGCAACGGTGGTGTAGCCGAGGATGTCAGGAACGTGCGCTGCTCACTGCTGCTTTGTGAGCTGAAGGAGATTGATACCGCCTTCTTTGAAGATGACTGAGCAGCAACATCTCTAGTGCTTCCTATGGGGTTTGAGCTGATGCTGCAGGTGTGTTGGTTGAAATAAGTGACGGAGAACAATGGCGGAGGTGTGCTGGTTGAAATAAGTGACAGAGAACAATGGCGGGTCACTGGTGTCCTTCTGCTGGACTTGCTTTGTGGCGGCACACTTCATTTCGTTCTTGTAAGTGCATCTGTAATAGAACCTGAAAAAGGAATGATATGAATCCAAAATTTCATTTCAAAAGCAGAGAATACTTATTTCGTAACGCACAGCATGCAAGCTTAAATATCCAAACTGGACAACAGAACCTTTCAAAAGGAAAGTGAAAGCATGTCTTCCACTAGTAAATTAGAAAGAGAACATAAAAGATGACAGAAGGGTGTCTGGGGACTTCTATTGGCACTTGCATTCGGCTGGTATTTGAAAGAATGTTCCTGATTGTCATCAATTTTCCATTAGTATGTTTTTAACTTATTAACAAACCCACTCTGATGTTGTTGAGTAATAAAAAAGAGCGCTATCTTAAAGTAACGAAAGATCTTTTTGACAGTTGAACAACATCTTTTATAAAGGCTTCTTTGAAAGTTCAGTGTATCAACTTGTTTTGTTCTTCTTAACAGTTCTCGAACTGAACTTTTGCATTAAAGTGAAATATCTCAGGGGTCCAATTCCCTTTTAACTCGGCAAGGGGAAAAATATTTGGAACACTGTTTATGTCTCCTCCCACTCCATTCACATTCAGTTTACCTAAATTAGGTTGAACAGCATTGAGAAACACTTTTAATAACTCTTCATCCACTGCAATCACTGCCTTTAGCTTTATGAAGAGGAAACTTTAGTTGCCCATCTATTGACGAGCTCTTGACGGGTTAACAAGAAAGATGGGGTCCGCACCGATGCCAATAACTTCCCAAGAATGTAAAAAAGAGTAGCCCGGACTGTCGGTGCTTATGCTAATAGTTGAAAACTTTTGGACAACAAGTGTGCAAACAGATGAGAGCGGTTTTGGTGGTTTCCTAATAGAAGTATTAGATTTCAAACTAGTTGCAAATGACAGGTAACAAAGGTGAGCAAGTTGTCAATTCTATATTCATAGCCAGCAACACTTTGAAGTGTTCATTTGTCTTTTTGAGTTGTCAATTAGAAAAGAAACTGACATCGTGAAGGTTCTTCCCCTATGGTCATTACATAAACTTTTTTTATTGCTATACATTTCTTTTCTTTGTCTCAGCTAGGGTATTGCCGACACCTGTCCACCTGACAATTCTACAAAGTAACGACTCATAGAGATCAGCTCGATTTGATATGTTAGAAAAGCTTTTGTTGAAAATCCAAATACATTGACCAAACCGTCTGCTGACATACAAACATTAGGCGCACTAAGCAGTGATGTGATTTTGGGACAAAAAATATTGGCCCACCAGCTGCACAGACAAAGACTACGAATGGACCGAAGAAAATAAAACAGTTGTTTCTTTTTTGGGCATATTGAAGACATGTGAAATTTGAGGGCAAACTGGACTACATAGGCTATGGTGGTCTGTATTATTATCAACAAGATACAAGGACCTTGATGAATTGTCATTTGCCATAGTTATGTCCACAAGATGCCCGGGAAATCAAGAATACACAATCATGTATTATTTATCTTTATTTGTAACACAGGAACGTCGAACCCAGTCACACCAAGGGAGCAGCGAGATTGAGATTCTAAAAGTTCTTGTTGTGTAAAAAAAAAAGGACACAAATTCTATGCTCAAGGGTTTCAAGTTACCCAACCAGAGCTCCTGCAAACCAAGAATCAGCACTCAAGGGTTTCAGTTTACCCTTACTAGACCTGCTACTGCGTGCACAGAAATAGATACATGCATGGACTGAAAAGCATACATGTAACTTGGGGGAAAGAACGGTATGGAGAAGGGCCAAGAATGACGAACCTTGGGAAGTTGGAGTTGGAGAGCTTCTTCTCGCCGTACTTCCTCCACTGGTGCCCATCGTTGTACGGCGCGTATGTGTCCGTCGTCCAGCTGCGCTCGTCCTTTCTGCTGATTGCAGAAATAAAATCAAGAAACTAATAAACCAGAGGAGAAACTTCGCACCAGAAACTATTGAGTGCGTACCTGATTCTTTGGTGGGTTCTGGTAACCCTGCTGGATCCCAAGTCGCCGGGGTACAGAGAAACAGAGTCCAGAGCCATGGCGAATAGGCGAGGAGGATGAGGGAGAGAGCAATGGAGAACTGAGAGGAGAGGAGACGTTTCTTCCGGGAACTCGGCGGAGAGTCTCTGACCACCTTTATTTATAGCATTAAACAACGACGGTGCAGTCGCCCAGGAGCATTCTTCAACGTTAACACACGTCGCCACCTCTGAAACGGTGCTTCCATTCGTCGTCATGCATTTTTCATTCTCCTCTTTCGCTCTTTTCCATTTTTCTTCGAACAATGCTCTCTGGCTTTTTTCATGCATAACCAAATTTTGGCTCATATCGAGTTTATTTTATATAAAATATATATACATAGAATAAAAATAAGTGGAAAGGGATAAATGTCCTTCCGAATTTCTCGCTAGGAGATGATGACTTTAACCTAGGCCGGTTGGTCAAGATCACCTAAGGACACTCTAGCGTTAATTTTGCTAGGAAGAGTCATAAAGGAACAGAAAATAATGTTAGGTTGCAAGACAAAATTGCGCAAGACTTCAGACAATATCCTACAAGTTTTTTATACAAGTAAAAAAACATCTGATTTCTACATCCTTTATTTTTACCTTGATCTCAGTCAAATAATTTCAGGAACAATATTAACGGAGAGGAGATGACGGAGTGAGGCTGGTATTAGAGAGCCAGCCACAGCTGAATAACATAATGCAAACTTCAATACAAATCCATGTGCAAGAGAACAGCTCATTCTCTGGCTCTGCATTTCTTTACATTTCTGAAAACTCTCAGCTTGGTCTTATATTACTTGTTAAATAAAAAGGGAGGCATACCTTTATTGCAAAATCTTGGGTTTGGTGGATCAATCTCACCACCACATGCTAGCACTGGAATCCATAGTTTATAATATACCCCATCTCTTTGAACAGAATTCCACCAAGTAGTCTTTTTCAAATCAGTTCCAAGAGAAAGAAACACAAAAAAAGGAAATCATGTCTGACCTTTGATTATGCAATACCATGCTAATGACATACATGATGTAAATATCCCTTTTTAAGTAACTTTGCATAGTAGTTACAGCAGCATTAGGCTAGTTGAGTGCTGATTCTACGCTCTTCTGAAAAGACTATTTTGAAGGCCTCTTCGGAAAAGAAATGGGTACACATATTCTATAGCAGCACCGCTGTTAATTAACGAGGGAGTGAGTGACCTTTTGTAGTACATTTCTGACTAATAAGTTTTTGAACTTCACATTTTGCAACTCCCCGGCTCTGCATTTATTTACACTTTTGAACGTGACATGTGAACAAAATTAATGATATATTGATCTGAAAGAGGTCTGCTTCTCTTTTTCTTCTAAAACATGAAAAGTGAAAGAAAAAAGTTGTGGGGCTTGTCCTCCTCACGAATAGTGGCGGAGGCGGAATTTTCGAATTCGGTGTGCAAAACAGAGTTAATATGAGCAATTCTAGGCTATTTTGTTTATTGAGCACAAGTACTAGTATACATATATATAACACCTATTGAAAAATCATTTTTTTTTGCAAAAAAATTGGGTGTGCATGTGCACACCGGTGCTCCATGGTGGCTCCGCCCACTATGCATAGGCCAGAAGTTTTTTCAGTTGTCTAAAATGTGGAAAAGGAAAAAACAGTTCTCTCGAAGTAAATGAAGAGTATTCTACATGGACATTTTAAATGTGGATACATATTGATTTTTATTCTACAATCTACCTGACTAACTTTGGAGTGCAATAAAAAACATATCAACTTCAATAACATAACATCGCAATACTTTAGTCATTCAGATTGTGGCTACAGATCGAACTGGCCACATCATCTCATCCATTATTTCGTTGCAGAACTGGGAGAGCTGGTAGACGTTCTGGTGAGAGGTTCAAACAGTCAATATAATCTTACTTTATTGCTGTAATAGCCCTGGTATAGTACCACTTAGTCTCGCAAGATTCAAGGGGAGTTGCTAGCAGACCTTGAGTCCTTGATTGAATGTTTAGAGAATAGATACTAATATGCGAGAGAGGAAAAAAAAAAAGAAGACGATCTAGTTGATCTGATATCTGCGAGGTTGCTGGTACAAACTACAAAGTGCTTCCATGTGCTGTTGTGCTGTTTGCGTGCAAATTGCTTGATCTTAAACGATCGCCGGGAAGCATCTGACTAATTATCTAAACAATTTTCTGTGGCACACCTTGCTAATGATCTAAACAATTTCTGGGGGCGGTGCGATGGTTCCCGGAAGCTAAGATCACTTATGAAGACTCAAGATAGAAATTAAGCAGTGCTAACTTTTGACAACTGGTTGCTTTGATGAAAAAGTTAGTATGAGAAAATTAGTTGAAGAAAGACACTGTTCCAATTAAAATCAACTACTTTAGTTCCCTGGCTGCATCAACGTCAATCCAATGACGTGTAATTTTGTCATTTGAATCTTATCAACATTTTTAACCATGATTCCTTCGCGAATGATCTCTTGAATTAAACTCTGCATAAGAAAAGAATCTGTTCTCAGTGACAAATACAATGCCGAATTGATAATACAAGCACCCACGTGTATAGGGACCTAGGAATCAATTGATAGTGGGAATTTTCTTCTCTTAATTCAGATGTTGGGTCGGTTTAGGCTTCCTAGCTCGTTAATTAGTTTATGCAGACAGCATTGTCATCTAGAAAGAAAGACGAAGCAGCCTGGGACACGGGTAGTCTTCAGAAATTAGCTGCTACTAGTATTATTCTAAGTTATCATTGAGGGTGCAGTCCAACAATATAATATCTGCAGACTTGTGGTGGCAACGTGACACTGAAAATAACTTATTAGGACTTCGTGCTGTCGTCAATGAGAGCGATGGGGATGGATTTCTAGGCATCAAAAGGTGTTGAAGCAACGGGAGAAATAAATAGTACCTATAATTCAGAGAGAAATGTGTAGGTTTGAGATAGAAAAAAGACAGCGTTGTTGGAAAAAAAATTTAGTGCAAATGGAAATTGAGTGCAATGGTGCAAACATGCAATTTCATCCTTCCGATCGTGATCTAAAGGCTCTTGTTTCTTCTATAAACCCACCTGTGGTCTTTTAGAAACACCTTCCTGATTGTCTATTTTTATTTTAAAAATATTTAGAAGGAACAATAGTCCTTAGATCACGATTGAATGAGTGAAATTGCATGTTTACACCATTGCACTCAATTTCCATTTGCACTGAAAATTTCTCCACATTGTTAAGCGTGAACAAAACTACAAGGTTCTGGTTTTTTTTTTTGAGAATTACACAGTACAACGCAGACACTCACAACACGCACGCACACTTTCTGAAGTCACCAAAGGCGCCTCGTTGTCGACGGAAACGCCGCTTACCACTTAACGCATAACGCCGGTGAATCCTAAAAAATTCGCTCCCACCAAGAGTCGAACCCAGAATCTCAAAGATGTTACTCGAGTGTCTTAACCACTAGGCCAAGACCCCTTTCACACTACAAGGTTGTCCAGCGGCTGGACGGGCCGGCAGTGGAGGGAGGCGGCGGTGGGCTGGCTGGAGGGCAAGCAGGCTGTTCGGCCTGTAGGAGAAGTATCAGTTCTTGGGCCTAAAACATAGCCCACGCGTCGTTCAATTGGAGGAGGGGGCCTGAATTATTTTTATAGCAAAAGGCCTGAATTTTTCTTGAAGCTTCATATCGATGAACATGGACCGGAGGCCCATCCTTGAAGCACAACTTAAAATGGAAGAAGTCTGGACTAGTGGCCGTGGTGAATCGTTTCTCAGCCCAGTGAGAGAGAAGCGCGTTGATGACGCGAGTCTCCGACGAGGGCTTCGGCGCCGGCGACGGCGGCCGGCGTCTCAGGCTCAGGCGAAGCGGAGGCATCAAGCTATAGAGGATAGTCAGGGTCCTCCACTCCCACTCTCTCATCATCGTGATTCGATTTTCAATTGATCGGTTCCGTCTATGAACAACCCACAGGAATTAGTTCTGTGGATAGATTCCCGCCGTCCATTTCGTTCTAGCTTTAACAGGTCGATTCGTTCCGTAAGAAAATTTAATTTCCAGTAATCATTGCCCAGGACAGCCTCTGAATTTCCCCTCACCGTTTTGTGCCTACTCCGGGCAAGAAATAATTTCATTTCACCCCTCAAACTTGCCCATCACCCCATTTTATGGAAAAGAATACCAAAGAAAATTAAATATGTATCTAGCACTATCTGGCTCTTACTCCAACTCTGACAAAAATACACAGTTGAGGATATTTTATATAAGTGCAATATCCAGCCATTTCTGACAGAAAACACACTACTTACTGGCAAGTTTGATGTAATTAATGTGATCATTGTCTGCCTTGGATTCCGTCAGGTGTTTGGTGAAATGACGTAACGATTTAAATACTTACTCTTGGTTCCATATTCTGATTTTGATGCAACAATTATCCTACATATTCTACTTTCTAGAGAATAGAGATAGATCAACTTGAGGACTAAACTAAACTTCTGCGTAATAAGTATAGCCTTGTTGCTAATAGCTGGTTGCAACATCGATTCTATGTACAACTCACCATGCTTGCACGTGGAGTAAGAGCATATACGACAAACTTGTGGCGGCTGGGAGTCAAACCCCGCCATTAACTATTTAATTATCTACTTCAGATGTCATCAGAGACTAATTAACTACGGATAGTTGCTCTCTGTTGCAAAACATGACTATGAACATCGATATGGTTTCCAGTTTGAGGTTGTGTACTAGAGTATCCAAATATAGAACGGTCCGGACCAATCACAGAACATTGTGAGAATCCGATTCCTTTGGTTTAGTAGATGATTCTAACAGATGGGACAAGTTTATGCATCTGCTTCTTCATGCACAAAGCATTCACCATTATTAATTGTCGCTTTCCCTTTTTCCATTGCATGATTTCTCCTCTCTCTTTTTTTCCTCCTTACCTTTGTTATAATCTCCCTACCCCACTCTCCATCCCTAAGTGGTGAAGTCATGATAGCAAGCTCGTGATGCTTACACAAATTATAAGATGTGTATTAGTTAAGGTTATCGAGCGACGCTGGATTAAAAGAAAATGGTTGGTGAGTTGTGATCCTTTCCATCTCTCCTCATGTGTGAAAAGTATTTGTGAATGCTGATAATATCGCTCAAAGTGATCAACTTAATTGAATCTGCACTGGTTACGTGATATGAGCGAATTTATAAAAGTAATGTGGTCATTGTCTTCCTTGTATCCTGTCAGATGGTGGTGATACCGTCAGATGCTGGTGAAATGAAACTAATTGGTATAGTTGTAAGCAAGCTTCTCCTCACGATTATTCATCGAATCATTGGTTCAATTAGGTTCCCGTTTATTTTTGCAGAGTTCAATCAACCTATTGTGGATACTATGGTCAGTACTGATGTTACTCATTATGTACCAACTAATATGCTAAACTAAATATATTACTCTATATGGGAGTGCTAACAATAAAACAAACTTAATATATGGGTCTAGCCTTTTTTTATGTTGCAACTTGCAACATATTGATCTGACAAATGACGTGTAGAGATGAATATTTTTACAATCACATACGACAAACTTATGGCGGCTGCAGGTCAGACCCTTACTATAGTACCACGACTAATTAACTACTATCAGTTGCCGATACATCAGTCTGATCGAAGTTTATCAATGCATAAGATTAAGTTAATACTAAGCATGCCAAAATGATCCAAAGCGCTTCGAGCAAGATCCTTATTGAAAGAATAGCATGTTAAGGATCACTGATTCACCAAGGGTCAGGCTTATTTAGAGGAATTCTACTTTATATATGTTCTCTATGGTCAGAGACCCAGAGTTTAGCATATGGCTCAAAACCGTTTAATTTTTACTCTCAAACTCTCAAGAAACCAGTGCCTCGGTTCAGCCATAATTTTATACTGACATGATGATGGTTTTTGCTTGTAAACTCCTATTCAACAGTATAGAATGTCATTGCATCTCAATCAGCTATGAAATCAAACTTTTAAAAATTAGTAAAAATGGCATTTTAAAAATCATTTCAGTCCACACGCGTACCGAAAATTGGGGGAGAAATAGAGTTTTACATATATTTCCTAGAAGGATTAAAGTTGTTTCTAATTGTTTTTCTGCCATTAAATTAGGATCTATATATGCAATTTTATACATGTAATTTCAAAAAAGTTCTACAGTGTCTTGACTGGTTATGAGACTTGTTTTGGTCGTTATGACATGTGCTATTAGTCTTTTAGACAACTTTATGTCTTTAGGTTGTAAAATATATATTTTTTCCTTCTCTCATTAATTACTTCTTCTTGATACACAATTTTTTCCTTGATACATAAATGTAGAAGCTTATGAGGAGATATAGCTTTTAAGGCTTGTCCCAAGATAAACATACAAGCATACACACTGTGGCGAATGATCACTAGCTCGTTCACCTATGCCTTAATTATCAGGCACCAAATCTTAGGAGTGCATCCAACTCCCAAGTGTCCAAATCCAAGGCTGTAAACGCAGTCATGTCGAGTTCCTCACACACGTTGCTTTCTTTGATTGAGTCTGCAGATTTGTCGATCAGCTTATTACCATCTAGGGACATCTGATGTTCATAGGGATCTGAACAATTCCCTGAGATGCTGGATTGGCTTTCACTGCTGCTTTGCAATGATGTTTTCGTTTCAGAGTCATCAATGCCTGAATCACCACCATTGTTACCTGCACAAGTATGCTGGCCGATGTAGACAACCGTGTACATAACCGGATGATCAGCACCAATCCTCTCATCTTGCTGCTGTACCGTCTTTGTTGCTTTACAGCCTTGTTCTTGTCTATAGGTGCATCTGTAGTAGCTTCTGCATAATTAAATTAATAATATTACAAGTTAGTTCAATTTAATGTTGCTTATTTTATGTAGGATAATTTATTGGAAAAACATGGAATTGAGTGCATATTTTCTTTTAATCCTAAAAAAAGGAGTACACATATTTTTAGAAAAAAAATCAATCAACAAGGAAAACGAGGGGCACCTTGGGTGTTTTGCTTTGTTGATGTGTTTCTGCCCATATTTCCTCCATTGACGGCCATCATAGTGTGGAACAGGTGTTTCAAGTGGCACCGAGTTCGCAAACCTCCTACTTAAAATGGTTTGTGGATGAAGGAATGGAGATAAGAAAAACTTAATCACATACGACATATCAAAGCATTGTGAACAAAGCAATGATTTCTCTCGAGTGTATGAATTTATCATATCATGCATAGATACCTTCGCTTGTGCTGACGATGGAGCTTAACATCATCCTCCTCGTTGGAATTATCAGAAATCCTCCTTACTCTCTTTTTGTCATCCACCAGGGCATTATCAGCTCGAGCATCATCAGACTGATGAAGTTGCAACTCAGCCATGGCCTTGCTGGAGCAATCCAGTATGTTCTGGAACATCTGGGCAACAAGCTCACAACGTTCATCGGCCTGCAGTGCTGGCAGGACGATTGCTCGCAGCTGCGTCACCAGAGACTGCTCCCTGGTGATTTCCTTCATTACCAACCAGTGGTCGCACACATGAGAGGGATTATGACAAGCTGGGGATTGATTAGGAAGGTACATGATGTCTTTGTTGTAATGGTGGTGTTGCCTCATCTCCTCTCCTTGATTGCCTCTCTAATTTTGTAGCTCTTGTTTGCTTAGTTGCAGATTCAATTCCTTGCAGCTGTGGGAGAAGGAAGCTAATTGCCTGGTTATGGCGATAAGGTTAGTCCTAATCATCGGTATCTATATATGGACGTTATGCACCCTAATTAACAATCAACTTGCGAACTAATATATTCAACTGTCTGTATAGGCAGGAGGCAGGGTCCAAGGGGAAGAGCATATGGGAAGAAGCTTAGATGCTGTGTTCAGCGTCAGCTAAGGGATTGGTTAATTTCATCCTAGCCACATGCTGTTCGTGTTCACCAGGTTCTCTGCTTCGACTAAATAAGTCTGGTCAGTAAGCAGTCGTGCTCATCAGTTCTCACCTGACCTTTATCCTCACCTTTTATGGTTCAGTACTTAAAAAATCATTCCAACACCCAAATACAAGCGTGCACACAAAAAATTAGGGAAAAAACACAATGGTACATGGATTCCAATTCAGTTTCTTTTTCCCAAAAGTGTTTTTTCAAACCGCTAAGTCCTATAGGAGGTATACCACCCCGACCTATGTGACTATATGTGGATGAAACTGGTTACTCTAACTGGCGATCCATAATTTGTTGGTGCATAAAACAATTATTTCACATAATGGAGATCTAACTACAACTACATATCAAGAGGTACCACATAAAATGGAATGAATTCCTAATCAAGCTTCTTGGCGATAATTGCTTTCTTCCCATAAGTTTAATTATGCCATCATATTGGCTTAAGCAAGCCCATGTCACCACAAATTCGTCACCTCCATGCATGTCACTTGTCACCACGTGAATGCACAGCATATTATTATGCAGATGATATAATTGTCATAAAAGGTCGCTTTCATTAGCTCCAATGCCTACAAATTGACTGGTGCTATTTCGAGAGAAATGCTCGCCAATCCATGTAAGCTGCAGGCGAAATATTAACTATTGAAAAGTGGTTTGCATCAAAGTGAAGTTTCCAAGGGCATTGGTTCTTGATTGGAGTGATTAAATAACTTATTAAGGACAAAATGTGGACTTAGCTTTCTTTGGGATGTAAATTCTACTGAGACATTTGTTTCTTGGTGCCGACCAATATCAGTGGTTGGCTTTTGACATGATTTTCCACAAACCACATCCAAACTGGACTTGATTGTTGAGCGGGTTAACCTCATTTCTGAATTACCTGAGACTGAAATATAAACACATAATTATGGTTGACTACTCTTAATAGACCCTATGCTTCGCCCCACACAAGTCCAAAGCAATATTTCCCTCTTTGTTTACACAACAATTGGATTCTCACTAGGTGCTAATTTGACTAGATTGTCATAGCTCTTTGTTCATAGGGAATTTGACGACTTGCTGCCTACAAAAATGTTGGAACATAATGGCATTGCACACTTGCACACATTGCATCTTCTCATCTCCATCAAGTAGCCATTCATGTAAGGCCAATCTATTCATTGTTTTTATATTCACATGTGTCTTTATCATGAAACTTAATTGCTTGATTGGTTCCCTACACGACTTTCGTCTGCTAACCATACTGATTGTACCAACACTTCACAACAGATAAGATCCTGCAGTTTGTATTTTGGATTATTGGTCAATACACCCCATCACAAAAGCCACTTGTATTTGGAATCAGGGAGCTGAGGGTGGCTTTCGTTTCAAAACAAGCTTATTTTCATCACAACTTGGAAAAAACTGATGTTAAATCTATTTGATGGTTCTATGGGAAAATATATATGGTGGACCCTCCAGCATTCTCAAGTTTACATTGAAAAGGCAATTGAACATGCTATGTGAGGACCCTCCAACATTTACTGGTGGATTGTTTCTGTAGATGGCTCGAACCAACCAAATTTGTCTGTCCCCCTAAATATGAAGGTTCCATGATAGGAAATAAGTTAAGCTTTACAGTAGAACGAACACACATCTGAATCCAGAAGACACTAGCCAAAATTTGTATGTCCAAAGACATAGCATGACCTTACAATTAGCATGTTCGCCATGCATAAATTAGATGCTGTTGCATCTACATAGCAATTCTTCCAAGTCCCAATCATCACAATTGATGAGGGAACTGTCGAACCCCTCCAGCAAAGCAGGCAAATCGAAGTCTGCTTCAAACTCTTCAATATTTGTAGTTGTTTGAACTATTTCGGCACTCTGAACATCCATATTGACAAGCTGGTGGGGTGGTTGTACAGTGTTGATTCCATGGTCCTTGCAAGTATGATCACCGTAGTACACGACACTGTACTTAGCAATTTCGTCAGTAGCTGTGGCACTACCAGTACTGTCATTTTGTTCATGCTGCTGAACTGTTTTGGTGGCTAAGCATCTTCGTTCTGATCTGTAGGTGCATCTATAGTAGCTCCTGCGTGCTCAAATTCATGCAGTATGTTTCTCAGTATATGTGTGTGTTCATTAATTTGTTTGAGATCATATATATAGGATGCATTTGCTAGGATATCAGATCTGACTAGCGCTTTGTAGCTTCTCTGTGATGAAGAATCTGAAGTATATAAAAGATATGTGCGAGTGTTGTTTAATCAATACATACCTAGGATGTTGCCATCCATTGATATTTTTCTGCCCATACTTTCTCCGCTCATGACCATCATAATGTGGAACATGTGTCACTAGGGATCTTGATCGTTTGTCGTTCCTCCTAGGGGATCAATGAACCAGAAATCGATCAATTGATGAGGCATGCTACAGAAAGGTTCATCAAAACTGGATATACACACATCGACATTGATCAGCAAATCATTATATGACATGCCGGGGTTTGATAGCTAGCTTACAAATCGATTCCTCCCATATGGGGCTGAACATGCTTGAATTAGCTATAGTTTTTTTATTTTGTCAGTAACAGATTTGATAACAAGTAAGGTCACGCAACTTAGGCAGAGGGAAGCAAAAGAGTTTGATGATATGCATCAGCAACTACGCACCTTCTCTTTTGACCGATGCTGCTACGCTTCCCTTGATCATCCGACCTCTGGCCAGTATTAGCACTGTTATTTTTCCTCACCAACGACTTGTCGTCGACGAGCTCGACGGCCGGGCCACCTCCAGCTCCGCTTCTGATGAGGCACCCCTCAAGGGTGGATATGACGCTAATGGTGGAGCCAATCACATCGTCAAAGAGCTGGACGGCAAGCTCCGCCCGCCTATTGTCGTCGTGAAGCTGCGGGAGGACAAGAGCTCGGAGCTGCATCACAAGATCCTGCTGCCGCCTCATCGCCTCCATCATCTCTGAGCCATGGCCGCAGCAGGGTGGCACCTGCTTCAGGCTGTTTTTGCTATCCATTCACTTGTTCTAGGGCCACCTCCAGCTCCGCTTCTGATGAGGCACCCCTCAAGGGTGGATATGACGCTAATGGTGGAGCCAATCACATCGTCAAAGAGCTGGACGGCAAGCTCCGCCCGCCTATTGTCGTCGTGAAGCTGCGGGAGGACAAGAGCTCGGAGCTGCATCACAAGATCCTGCTGCCGCCTCATCGCCTCCATCATCTCCGAGCCATAGCCGCAGCAGGGTGGCACCTGCTTCAGGCTGCTTTTTCTATCCATTCACTTGTTCTACTTTTGTCTTACTGTAGGTACCTACTAGCTAACTAATTACTAGTTGTGGCTTTTCTTTGGTCGATATGATGATTGTTGCTTGGGGTGTGGGCCTGTGAAACGAGGATTAGCTGCTAGTGGTCATGGTTCTTGCTTGGCCGTCGTCAGCATGCTCTTTTCTTGGTTATCTAGTGCAATCGAATCTGTAGCTAAAAGCTTAATTGGCACGTGCTATGCTGGAACAGTAAATATAGCAGCACTTCAAAAGAAGCAGTGAGGTGTCTATTTCACAGTGTGATCGCATGGGCATGCATGACCACGCGCTATTCCATCGAACACGAGCCAGGAGGAGGGTGGGACTTTCAACCTTTTTCTGCTGCCTTATGTAAAATAAATAAATTATATATACCTATGTCTGAACGAGACATCCAGGGAGATACATGACTTGCTAATTTGGGTCTCATGATTTGTCTCTGTTTTTTTTTTCGAAAAAAAGTGACTGAGGACTTGCTTAGGCCTTTTGATGTATACAGTATGCTCTAAACAGAGCAAGACCGACGGCTCTGGTTTGCGTAGGATACCGTGCAATGATGCAATCATCGTGCCAAGGGGACACCTGATGAGACAACGATTATTGAAATTAATAATATGTTTTGTTGTCGTCAGGGCTGGTGTCGCGTGGCAGCAAAAGAATAAGAGCTATCAAGCTACTATTTGATATACTACTACGTACAGTTGATTATATACACTTCAAATGCACCTTGTATGTTTTACTAATGCGGAAATGCAAACGATTGCTGTAAATTTTTCAGTGATTCGACCACGTGGCTTAACAGGGCAACACTAAATTAGGAAATGTGATTGTTGGAATTCGGAAAAGATCACAGCGTAACTAGCTATTCTTGCTTGCATGTCATCCTGTCAAAGAGCATCAACTTTGATCCCCATTTCTCCATAAAATAAGTGGCCATATAATATGTCCCATGATTATTGTACACTAAACAGATATATACATTATATCGTTAGAATTAATTGTGCCATTGCAATTTTTCGTGCAGACAGTTGCACCTGTGGACTGACATGTGCCGCTGCCGCCACAACCTTGTCCTCATTATGCGGGTCTCATCAAGCAAGAATCAAATTGCTGGATATATGCATATTACTCATACTACATGTACATGTACAGACACATACACAATGTATGTCCGTATAAGTATAATATGCAAAGCCAGCCGGCCAGAAAGACAGGAGCATTGTCATCTAAGCGTCCTTTGGCACCTGCATGGGATGCTGAATAACCGAATAAGGTGGATGCAAGTAGCCAAATTATTGCGTGCTTGTTTGTTGTGCGCCCACGCTGCACACGGCTCCCATTCTGCAGATTACTGGAATTAATTCGTTACTGTATTTATGTTGCCAGTATGCATGTTGCATGACAATATATCGGCACTGAAATCAGACCTCTAATTGCATCCATACGAACAAGAAAACTCCAAGACTACAACCAGGAGGATTGAGAATGTGTCAGCTACTAGCAGTCAAGTTGGAACCTAATCTGTTGTATCTAATGAGGCCCGACCATTATTTTAATAATAAACCACAATAATCGTAGTGTAATATTTTAGTGTTGAACTTATTGTCAGCAAGTACCAATTTAAGACATGCAAGAGACCATCGATGCGATCGTGTTTTTCTTCTGTACTAAAATTTAGGTAAATATGGTTTATTCCTTGGGCCATTTGCGTATCTGGCCTTCTTTCGAACTCCAATTGCATGTTTGGCCCTTTTTTTTAGGGTTTGCGTGTTTGACTCTGTTATTTCAAAATGAAACTTAAACTTGACTCTATTCTGTTTGAGGGCTTTGACGGTGTGAAGTCCATGGTAAAAAGACCTGCATGCCCTTTGCATGTTTGATCCTGTTTTATAATGTGTCTTGCATGAATGACCCTATTACTCAAATATCAGCAACGAGATGAATTCAAACTTGAACATTTGAATTGAAATTTGATGGAAATTCAAATTTTTTAAAATTTCGGCATTATTTCAGCAGTAATTTGAGTATTTGAACAGCAACAAACAACACATAGGAAACAATATGACATATGACAACCTCCCAGCTTAACAACAAAGAATCTAACAACGATTATAGCAAATATGACATGTCCAGGTTTGCATAGTACTTAGGCAGCAATGTCTCACAAAAGCACATGTCTAGGTTTGCATGGTACTAAAACATGCATGTCTCACAAAAGCATACACATAAAAGATAGCAAAGCCATGCCCTTCCTCTTCCTCTACCACCAGATGGTGGTCGTCCTCCTACATGCTCACTTGCACTTCCAGTAGCCCTTCATATGAAACATGAAGAGTTAGTAAACAGGACAGCTAACAAAAACTGAATTTAAAGTCAATGAACAACAATATTACATTGTTGTGTTGGCTGCATTAGCATCATTTGTAGCAGATGGTGCATCCTCTCCTGCTTCATTAGTTGCACTTCCACTAGGTGTTTATGAAGCATGGAGTATGTGTTAGTAAACAAGATAGTAAATGAAGACTCGAATTGAAGGAGAATGAGGATTATTATTACATGGATGTGTTGGCTGCAGCATTATCATTTGATGTGTCCAATGCCCGCTTCCTCTTTTGGCTAGCTGTAAGACTACCTTGGCATTTCTTAGCCATATGACCAAGTTCTCCACATTCTTTTGGCTAGCCCATCGAAATCCTCGATGTGGGCATGAATGTGCACATCACCTTACTATAGATTCAGCTCACACCATTCTCGCAGATTCTCGTCACTTTTAATCTCAACACATGCCTCTTCATCTGAACGCCATAACGCTATGTATTGCTTTGACCCCCAAGTGCATGTTTCAGCTATGTGATTTACCAATTGCAGCAAAGATAGGTTATGAACATCAACAAAGAGTGGAGACAATTTTCTACGCTTGCACAATGTCTTTGGCCCCCCATCCGGCAATGCAAAATAGGAGCCAACATTAACAATAATTTTCAGATTCATGTGAGTTTCCCTACAATTCACAGAAAACAAATGGAATTTAGGTTCACTAACTTACTAATTGTCATTCTAACAGTCAACTAATACCTAAATCAATTGCAAACATTGTCAAGTCAATAGAGCAGGGGAGACGTTACCCTGTTTCTGCAGCAACACCCGAATCCATCTAGCTCCTCCTGCCCCCAGCTACCTGCGCGCCGTCGTCTTGCTCGCAGCCCCGCGCCCGGCCCTTGTTCGCCTCCTGCGTGCTAGCTCCCGCGTCGAGGTCGCGGCCCGCCCGTGCGCCGGGGTCGCGGCTCGGGTCGGGGTCGCGGCTCGCCCACCCGCGCGCCAGGGACCTGTGCTGCCTCCTCCCTCGTCCCTACCAGCTCGGCCCAACCTAGGGTTAGGGTTCCCCAGCCATGGCTCGTGTGAAGCAAAANNAACAAAAATTTTTAGATTCATGTGAGTTTCCCTACAATTCACAGAAAACAAATGAAATTTAGGTTCACTAACTTACTAATCGTCATTCTAACAGTCAACTAATACCTAAATCAATTGCAAACATTGTCAAGTCAATAGAGCAGGGGAGACGTTACCCTGTTTCTGCAGCAACACCTGAATCCATCTAGCTCCTCCTGCCCCCAGCTACTTGTGCGCCGTCGTCTTGCTCGCAGCCCCGCCCGGCCCTCGTTCGTCTTCCTCGCAGCCCCGCCCGGCCCTCGTGCCCGCTCCCGCGTCGAGGTCGTGGCCCGCCCGTGAGCCGGGGTCGCGGCCCGCCCGTGCGCCGGGGTCGCGGCTCGCCCACCCGCGCGCCAGGGACCTGTGCCGCCTCTTCCCTCTTCCCTACCTAGGGTTAGGGTTCCCCAGCCATGGCTCGTGTGAAGCAAAACGAGAGAGAGAGAGATGCGATGGGGATGGGGTCACGGTCACGGGAGGGAGAGAGAGCAGACCGAGAGAGTAAAGGAAAGGGAGGGTAGTTTGGTCTATTCTCTTGGCCATTCATTTCCCTTTTCGTTTTTCTATTTTTTTTAAATGCGAAAAACTGCCGGCTGCTAACCCCGTTACAAAAGAAGGCCAGACGGAAGCTTCATTTTGAAATAACAGGGTCAAACATGCAAACTCTAAAAAAGGGGGCCAAACATGCAATTGGAGTTCGAAAGAGGGCCAGATACGCAAATGGCCCTTATTCCTTCGCCGTTCCTTGCATATTACTACTAATCAGTTAGTGCTAGCCAAAATATAGGAAGGAATATATACTCATATATGCCAGTACCAGTAGTAAACTGAGACTGCTGATGGGTCTTCACTCATCAGATCAACATGCAAATTTATATTTTAAATGCACATCTGGCTGCTGCTACATGATTCGTCGGTCAAAATTCAGATGGACCTCTCTTGGTAAGGTAGGCATGTGGTCCTAATGAACATCAGAATATACAGAACCCTGGAAGGAGTGTGCGAAAACGCACATATCACCATCCAATTCTTCCCATTGATCTCCCAGTAGAGTGATAGTAGATAGAGAGAACGAGAAATGGCTAGTGAGGAGAAAGAAGGCGCCAAACCATGCGTGACGAAGAAGAGGAAGGGACTCTGGTCTCCTGATGAAGACGAGAGGCTTTACAGTCACATAAGAAACTATGGTGTTGGAACCTGGTCCTCCGTGGCCGAACTTGCAGGTATACACATGGCAGTAGCCACATATATCTCTGCATTTTTGTTAAGAAGGGTCATATACTCATATGCATTACCTATGTAGTAGTATATGTGCTGAGTAATGGATCAGAAAATGGTTAATCATGATTTCAGGGCTCAAGAAAAGCGGGAAGAGCTGCAGGCTTAGATGGATGAACTACCTGCGGCCTGACCTCAGGATGGAACCCATCTCCAAGCAGGAAGAGGACCTCATAATATCCTTGCAGAAAGTCTTAGGCAACAGTTAATTAAAATCATCATTGGTTTAGAGTCATCTCTTACACACGATGTACTTTGCTAGGATTCTGAATGTATTTTGCATATAGGTGGTCTGTGATTGCAGCAAGGATGCCCGGAAGGACGGACAATGAGATCAAGAACTACTGGAATTCACGCATCAAGAAGAAGCTCCGCAGAACGTGCGCCGACAGATATCAATCACCTGAGACGAGACAAACAGCAGAGAAGAGTGCTCCTTTTAACACTGAAGATGGCAATCTTGATGTCACCTCCTCGCACAACAACTCTGCAAATGAGAAGCCACATAGCCACTTCCCAATTTTCGCGTGCCAACTACTAACTGGTGAGCAAAATTGCGAGCAGGCAGCACCTTATTCATCCCTGAGCAAGAACAACGAGGTGGACTTGCTGGTGGAAGACTACGTTGACTTCCTCATGTCTCTCCAAGATGATATACATGCCGATATATGAGCTTCTTGTGTTGCTGTAGATTGTGTTGTCGCAGTGTGAAAATGGCAGTGAATTTGTAGTCTACTTTAATATATTCTGTATCATTTCAATTGGTAGACTGAATAATGAGAAAGATTATCACACGCCATTATGACACTTCCAAGTTCACTTTTGAGGTTTTGTTCACTTCCAAGTTCTAGCAGTTTACGGATGATAATTTCAGGTCAACAATACAGTAAGTCTCTCCCAACCGTTACCTTGGCGACCCGAAAGGAGACCGCCTCGCCGCCGGGCGCTGCCCCGGCGACGACCACCTTCCCTGCCTCCTCAAGTAGCCAAAGCACAGATCAAGAGCCCTCTCGTCTCCCTCCGTCCCCTCCCACAAACAGCAGACTCTCGCATCCACCCAATGCGCAGATCGGAGGACCTCTGCTGCGCCGCCACCGGCATGGCCGTTCGCCGTCGACGCGGCCGTGGCCGCGCCCTGCCCTGTCTCCTAGTGTACTCAGGTGCTGTTGTGCTGCTGGAGGTGGTCTGAATCACTGCGGCTGGTTATACACATTAGGATTGGTGTGGTTACTTAATTTGCTAAGTTTCGATTAATAGATCCAAATATAACATCCATATAGAGTGAAAAAATGATGGCCGATGTTATAGATTTCCTTTCATTGTGATAGTATGGTTTCTTAAATTCAGAAACTTTTATTCGCTGCGATACAACTAAGGATATCAAATGTTCATTCAGGGAATATGATGTTGATACCAGAGATTTTCTTTCTTTGTGAAATTTCAGCAAAATTTTGCGAAATCAGGTAATTTTGTGCTGGGCAAAAGAAAAATATTGAAATTCGGGCCATTGAAACTTCTCTTTCACTAACATGTGCAGCCTAGAGTTTAAGGCCAAAGGCCTGATGTGCCGTAGGGTGCTTCCCATAATTCTACTGGGCCGTTGAGCCCAAAAAAAAACTGTGCGTCAGGGTCCTCTATCATTTGTTTTTTTTAATGACTCCTCTGCCGCTTGTGACCCGGTAGCGAAAAAGCTGCGCCATGTGTCGCTACGCGATAAATATGTAACCTAGCTTCAAGTCCACCAATGTATTCAGAACGGGCATGTGTCAAAAGTCAAACGTCTTAGGCCAATCTCAATGGAAGGTTTCATTCCACGGTTTTCAAAAGTGCCATGTCATTTGAGCTAACAATTGAAACAGGTTCTTTCAATGCAAAGTTTCATAGTGCAGTTTCATAGACTAACATATCATTTAAGTGTTCCATCTAAATGACCAATAGTAGTGGATGAAACATGTAAAGATGAAAGAAATTATTCTTAATGGAGTTTCATTCTAGTTTCATAGTTAAAGTAAACGTGTACATTGGGTTTCATGAGGATGAAACTCAAATCTTCTCCCTCATCATAAATTCTATGTCATGCCACTACTTTTGTCTATGTGGCATGTCAATTAATGAGTTTGAAATCCTTATGAAACTACCACTGAGATTGGCCTAAGAACGAAGAATGATCAACACAACAACACAAGAGGCATGTAGCGACGGTTGAAAATGGCCTGTAGCGGCAGACCAGGCCAACCGCTGCTATGCAACTGTCAAATGTATTTCTAGTGGCGGTTGACGGCAGCAACCGCATTTGTAGCGGCCGTTGATGCTATGATCCGCCGCTACAAGATTATTAAATATTTTTTTTACTGATGTGCAGTGACATATAGCCACATGCACATCACAAATACAAGCTAACAAAGTAACTTACAGACAAACACGCACACTAACACACTTATTGGAAAGCTAGGGAAACACATGCAAGAGCTAACTAACTTAACTAACAAACTAACATACTAGTGGTAGAACATGGCGACACACACATCGTTGCTGCTCCCAAAATACTTTGCCGCCATGCTTGGCGCGCGGTCGCCGCGCGCGTTCACAGCCATCCCTGGTTGCTTGCGAGGTGGTGGTGGCGGTTCCTCCTCACCGCATGAACGTCCTCCAAGTGACGCATCTCCAACACATGGAGTATCATGTGGCCCATGGTCTCGGTCTCCATTCTGGGGCAAAGGGGACACAGGTATTGGGGCTTGCCGGAGGCGCTGCTGCCCGGCGTCGTCGTCGGAGGAGCTGC